>JAWRVZ010000560.1:138780-157747 GCA_037043235.1 Rhodeus uyekii
AGCCAGGTGGGCTCCCGCGGGACTGGGGGGTCCGGCGGTTCAGGTGGGTTGAGCCAGGTGGGCTCAGGTGAATCCGGCGGATCTGGCGAGACAGGCGGATTGAGCCAGGTGGGCTCCCGCGGAACTGGGGGGTCCGGCGGTTCAGGCGGGTTGAGCCAGGTGGGCGGTGAATCTGGCGGGACCGGCGGGTCCGACCGCAAAAGTTCAGGTAGGCAGAGTTCAAGTAAGTCCAGCGTGTCCGACCGCAAAAGTTCAGGTAGGTAGAGTTCAGGCTCGGCCGGCGGGTCAGGCGGCGAGAGTCCAGGCTCGGCCGGCGGGTCAGGCGGCGAGAGTTCAGGCTCGGCCGGCGGGTCAGGCGGCGACGGCTCTGGGTCGGCCGGCGGGTCAGGTGGCGACGGCTCTGGGTCGGCCGGCGGGTCAGGCGGCGACGGCTCTGGGTCGGCCGGCGGGTCAGGCGGCGACGGCTCTGGGTCGGCCGGTGGAGCGGTAGCCCTGTATAATCTCCAGGCTCTCAGGGCAGTAACAACAAAAAAAAGGTCCACCGCCCTCTTGGCGTTTGCAGGGCTTATTAACGGCGCAGCGGTGGCCTCCTGGCCGGCAGCGGGCTCTGGGACGGCGGCTTCCTGGTCGGCAGCGGCCTCTGGGACGGCGGTCTCCTTAACTGCAGCGGGCTCTGGGACAGCGGCGTCCTGGCCGGCAGCGGGCTCCTTCCTCCTCCTCCGCCTCCGTTTCCTCGGAGGGTTGATACTCTCATTGTTTACGGGGAAGTTGGGAAGGCAAAAGGTGGGTTGGGAGTTCGATGGGAGTGCCTGCTTCGGCTCCCTCAGAAGGCAAATGTGGTCGATGAACTCCCAAAAGCTCAAGTTCTCCAGCTTTTCCATCTCCCAGTAAATAATGGGTTTGTCTAGGCAGAGGTTGAACACTTCTTTAAGGTCCTCCTCAACATAGTCAAATCTATCCACTTTAATGAGAAATTTGCAGGCAAACTCTCTCACCTCCGCCCCCAGCTGGCGGAAGTATATCGAATTAACCAGCTGGAACATCTGCTGGCGAACTGATGGTCCCAAAGGAGTAGTTGGACCCAAAAAAATCCCCATGGCTACGAATCTCTCTCTCCCAGGAGAAAAATCGCCAGACTCAAAAAAAAGGCAAAAGTCCAAAAAATAAATCCTTCCCCGCTGGGTCCTTGACTGGTGGCGTCATTATGTCATGGATCGTTCAGGGAGGACTCAAATGCGGGGTAAGAATTGTATTTATTTAAATAACAAAAGACAAAATGCAAAGATAAACCCACAATGGGGAAAACATAACATAACCTGAGAAACTGAACACAAAGAATCAACCGGGTAGAACGGGCGATCAGACATCAGGAAACTAACAGGCAGGAACACAATGCAAGAACATGTAATGACAATGACGCCACACCAGACAGCAAACATTGAGGGAACTATATAGGACACATGAGGGGAGGAGTGATCAGAGACAGCTGGGAAGGATTGTGGGAAACAAGAAGGCGGGGCAGACGCTAACGAGACACAGACACAGGAGGAGAAGCAGTGCCACGGCTCTGTCACTAGAAACGGAACTGAACCTGACAGAACCGTGACAGAGTTAATGAGGTGTTAAATGAGGTGAATTTCCCCTAGTTGTTCCAAGACGATTCTTTCAACTATTGTTAGTTAATACAGAAAAAAAAAATTAAACTTATCCTTAAAAGAGCTGTTTACCAACATCAAGAGAAAGATGTTATCAAATGTATCAGTGCTGTTAGTTGGAATGAGATGATGGATGTTAGGAAGGTAGAAACTTGGATCTAGGGAAATAAGGGTGTGCCACATTCAGTGAAACAAAAAGGTTAGACATTTTCTTACTAATAAGTATAGCTGTGTTTTTCACTGCAAAAGCGTTGCAAGTGTTGTGGCAAAATCTGTAGAGTCTAAGTTCTCTCGCTGGGTCAATCAGAGAAAAAAGGCTAAGAGTCGAAATTTCCAAGTCCGCAGAAGACAACTTTATTGCCGGCAAGAAAGTGAGATGATAGCTCTACACACAAGCGCAGACCACTATGCATCTGACTCTCGCGTCCAAATACATCTTGTAAGTGCAGAAAATGTATGTCTTTTATTTTGTATTTTTTTTGGTATGTACTTCCGGGTATGTTGGTCACGTGGTGGTAGGTTCAGGTATTTAAGTAATAGTGTTTCCTGTTTTTGAATATGGGTGCGTAGAGAGGGGGTGAGTAGCTGGGAATGCTCACTTTCTGTTGACCGTTTTTAACCATTTGCAACCTGTCTACAGTTTCAAGTGTTTCCTCTTCATGGACTATATTTCATCAAAACAACAATAAATGTACTTGGTTTTAAATGCATTGAAGGTGAACGCGTCATACAGTTTCTCCTGGCTGCTTAGCCTCTCAGCGGCTATAGGTTGCCGCTAAATGTTAGTCAACAGAAAAGCCAAATGGTTGTACCTGAACACCACATGCGGTTGCGGATGCGCTCCGGGAAGTGGATCAATGGGACACGACGCATATACTAAAGGCCTACGAGGTATGTCAGCGGCTTAAATGGATTGTGGCTTTATGCATTGTTGCTGTTGGAAGACGCATTTTATTGCGATAAATTGGATTGGCTTGGATGCGGTTTGTGTGTTGCCTCGCTACGCTCATTTATGGTTTGGCTCTGTGTGTGCTAAAAATAGCGTTGTTGAAGTTCGCGTTGAGTTTGTTGGAATGAACTCTGAGGATATGGAGTACGCTGCTGATAGCGGAAAACGAGAGCATAAGCCCACGGCAAAGGCTTTGTTGGCAAAAATTTAATCCCTGCAAAAGGATCGCAAGAGTAATGTGAATAAAGTGAAGAGTATGATTGTGACAATGAAAGAGTTGATGAAATGCGATGACAACGCATCTCAAGTGTGTTCAATGTTGAAAACTATGAAATTGTTGATGGATGATGCATCTGTACTACATAAAAGTGTACTGCTTCTACTGCCTCTGGAGGAACAAACTAAACAAAATGAATGGTTTGACTCAATTTCTAAACACTATAATGGCTTTGTAAAGGACGTCGAACAATGGACGACTGAAACTGGGAAATCAAATATCTGCATTGCTCCTTCTGATACCCATGAACCCAGGCTAATTGAAGTGGATGCAACATTTCAAGGGATTTGTGCATCTGATATTTCACCTTCTGTTGAAGTTGTGTCTACAACACACGATACTCGGCTCCCTAATGTACATCTACAAGCTGGAATGGATTCTGGTGATGAAATTCAACCAATGGACAGTGTTTCAAATATAAGCAGTAAAGTAAGTAGTACTGGAGTGGTATCTTACGGATCCCGATCAAGCCGATCTTCCATTTCTTCTACTCGTCTTAAGGCTGAGGCAGAATTGGCTGCTTTATTGGCCTCTCAACAAATGCTACAAAAGAAACATGATTTAGAGGAACAAGAGCAACAGTTGAGGAAAATGAGGGAAAAACTGGACTTGGAAACCAAATTGGCAGAGTCAATGGCCAGAGTAAAGGATTATAAAGATGTGCGTTCAGAATCGCATGTATCTATTAATGGAATTGTGTCTCAACCTCCTCATTCTGACGTGGAATCATTCGTTCCTTCAGTTAGTGTGCCAACGGCATTAAAGTTCTTGCCTGCACCTCGTACGTCACATGTTGATAAAACACAAAGGATTTCAAATTCAAATTCTCAATCCCAGTCGGTACAACAACCATCAGTAAGATCTAAAATAAAACCTCCTCAATTTAAATTGCCTAACACGTCTTCTTTGGAAAGTCAGAATATGGGAAATGCTTATGGATCAAGCTTTCAAAACGATGTGAGTCACACAAGCATGCTTCAGTTCATTGGTAAGCAGAATGAAATCGCTACTTTATTGGTTAAGCAGCATAACTTGTCTTCACTTCCACCCAGAGTAATCTCTTACTTCGATGGAGATCCATTTCGTTTTCATGAGTTCATGCGTTCATCTGAGGAGGTGGTGGAAAAGAAGGCAGATAGTCCAGGGGATTGTCTTCATTTTCTGGAGCAATATACACGAGGACAGCCGAAAGACCTTGTTAGAAGTTGCCAGCACATGACTCCTTCACAAGGTTACTTAAGGGCTAAAGCGTTGCTTAAGGAAAATTTTGGCAATGAGGTAAAAATAGCTGCATCATATATGGAGAGGGCTCTTTCATGGAAAGTTATAAGATCTGAAGATGTTAAGGCCCTACAAGAATATGGTCTTTTCCTAAGGAGTTGTTGTAACGCTATGCAAGACATCAACTATATGAATGAGCTGAATCTTACCACTAATATGCAAGTTATCCTTTCAAAGCTTCCTTATAAACTCAAAGACAAATGGAGAGTCGTTGCATATGAGTTAAAGGAGCGACACCACAATCAGATCACCTTTACTGATATTGTGGACTTTATTGAGAGACAAGTAAAAATTCTTTCAGATCCTGTGTTTGGTAATATTCAGGATGTAACACCTGCTGGAGGTAAGAAGACGTATATAAGAACAATTCAGCCAAAAGCTAAAAGCAGTTTTGCTACAACTATCACTGCTATGCCTGAACTAAAAGAACACCGTAAAATAACAAATAACAGAATCTGACTCTTTTGTGGTGGTGAACACTCATTGGATGTTTGTAATAAGCTTACCAGAAGAAGTCATAGTGAAAAGATGAACTTCTTGAAGACAAGAGGAATTTGCTTTGGCTGCTTGCATACAGGACACTTTAGCAGGGACTGCAAAAAGAGAAGCATCTGTAATATATGTAGTCTCAAACACCCAAGTCTTCTTCACAACTATTCTTATGAAAAGGAAGATGCTTCAGATAAGAAGAAAGCTGAATTCAAGCCAGCAGTAGGCAGTGCCATGGTCTCTCTTCAAACTAGTGGTCTTACTGGGGCTGGTAAAGATAACTGTGCATTATCTATTGTTCCGGTGTTTGTTAAGTCGAAAAAGGGAAACAACGTGGTGATGACGTATGCTTTTCTTGATTCTGGAAGCTCTGCTTCTTTCTGTACAGAAAGTTTGATGAACAAGCTTAACCTTCCTGGAAAGAGAGTTAACATTCTTCTCAGAACTATGAGTCAAGATAAATCAGTTGGTAGTTATGTTCTGAAAGACTTGGAGGTTTCTGGGTTGAGTCAAGATGTTTATTGTGCATTGCCTGAAGTGTACACACAGGAGACTATGCCTGTGACTATAGAAAACATTGCCTCACAGAAAGACCTTGAATGTTGGCCTTATTTGAGTAATATCTGCTTGCCTACAATTAATGCTGGAATCGAGCTTTTGATTGGAGCTAATGTTCCAGAAGCATTAGAGCCTTGGGAGATCATACGTAGTCAAGATAACGGCCCATATGCCGTTAGGACCATGTTCGGATGGACTGTTAACGGACCACTTAAAGGAGTGACTATAAATGGGGATGATGCTGCTGACCAATATCCTGTAACTGTGAATAGAATTTCAGTAATGAAATTGGAGGAATTGTGGAAGCAGCAATTTAAGGCTGATTTTCCTGAGACTGTTCATGAAGAGCAGACAGGAATGTCAAAGGAGGATCAACAGTTTATGGATTATATGTCCCATTCAACAAAGTTGTTTAATGGTCATTACTACATCGGTCTACCATTCAGAGATGTTAAAGTGGTCATGCCTAGGAACAGGAGAATTGCAGAACAACGTGCTTTAACTCTTCAAAGGAAGTTTAAAGTGAATTCTTCCTTTCATGCAGAATATACCACCTTTATGAAGGACGTCATTCATAAGGGTTACGCAGAAAGGGTGCCTGAGGCTGAATTGGAGAGATGTGATGGACGTCTGTGGTTTATACCCCATCATGGTGTATATCATCCCAAAAAGCACAACATCAGGGTGGTGTTCGATTGTGGAGCTTCTTATCAGGGTATATCACTGAATAGTAAGCTTCTGCAAGGCCCTGATTTAACCAGTTCATTAGTGAGCGTGCTCGTCCGATTCATACTGGAATCTGTCGCACTGATGGCCGACATCGAATCCATGTTCCATCAGGTCCGAGTTCACCCAGAAGATTGTGATTTCTTGCGATTTCTGTGGTGGCCGGAAGGTAACGTAAATGGCAATCTAGAGGAATACAGAATGATGGTGCATTTATTTGGAGCTACATCATCACCAAGTTGCTCAAGTTTTGCATTGAGGAAATGTGCAATGGATCAAAAGGATCTATTTGACTCCAAGACACTTGATGTTGTTTTCAATAATTTCTATGTGGATGACTGCCTCGTTTCCGTACCTTCTGAATCAGATGCTGTGCAGCTGTATAAGGATCTCACTAATATGTGTGCAAATGGAGGATTTCATTTAACAAAATGGACGAGTAACAGCCGTGCCGTATTGGGTGCTATACCTGAAAAGGACAGAGAGAAGAGGGTAAAGGATTTGGACTTGGATAGTGATACTTTGCCTCTTGAAAGAGCATTGGGAGTCCAATGGTGTGCTGAATCGGATGCTTTTCATTTCAAGGTGGTAGTCAAAGACAGACCTCTTACAAGGAGAGGCATTCTTTCAGTGGTAAGCTCCATTTATGATCCTCTTGGGTTCTTGTCACCTGTGATTCTATCAGCCAAGAGGATATTGCAGGATCTGTGTAGAGAGGGAATAGGATGGGACAACGACATTCCTCCGGTGCATGTTCAGCGTTGGATGAACAGTATACCATTCAAAGCTTCCAGTTGAATGGTGCTATACCTGAAAAGGACAGAGAGAAGAGGGTAAAGGATTTGGACTTGGATAGTGATACTTTGCCTCTTGAAAGAGCATTGGGAGTCCAATGGTGTGCTGAATCGGATGCTTTTCATTTCAAGGTGGTAGTCAAAGACAGACCTCTTACAAGGAGAGGCATTCTTTCAGTGGTAAGCTCCATTTATGATCCTCTTGGGTTCTTGTCACCTGTGATTCTATCAGCCAAGAGGATATTGCAGGATCTGTGTAGAGAGGGAATAGGATGGGACAACGACATTCCTCCGGTGCATGTTCAGCGTTAGATGAACTGGCTGAATGATTTTCATCGCCTGGATCGTTTTAAGGTTCGAAGATGTTTGAAGCCCGATGGGTTTGGAGAGGTAAAATCCGCTCAAATGCATCATTTTTCAGACGCAAGCGAGCAAGGATATGGTGTGGTATCCTATCTGTTGCTTCACAATAACCAAAACTTGTCATATTCTACTCTTCTGGCAAGTAAGGCAAGAGTTACACCATTGAAGTCCATTACAATCCCTCGCTTGGAACTTACAGCTGCTACGCTTGCTAGTCGAATTGACAGGATATGGATGAAACAACTCAAGATGCCCTTCCAGGATTCCATTTTTTGGACTGATAGCACTTCAGTACTCAAATACCTTCGAAATAAGACCTCAAGATTTAAGTGCTTTGTGGCTAACAGAGTGTCTGAAATTCTGAAGGCTTCTGCTGCATCACAGTGGAGGTACGTGAATTCCTCAAGCAATCCAGCAGATCTGGCATCTAGAGGAGTGAAAGTAGATTCATTCTTGAAGAATGAAATGTGGATTTCTGGTCCCACATTTCTAGTTCGATCACAAGAAGAATGGCCAGTGGATCCCACCAATAGGGATGGAGTCTTGTCTCATGATCCTGAGATCAAAAAGAGTGCTGTGGTAAACATGGTAGAAATCCAAAAGGAATTTGATTCTGTATCACTTCTCATCAATTACTTCTCTTCTTGAATTCGACTAAAGAAATCTGTAGCATGGATCCTTCGTCTAAAAGGAATCCTGATGGATCTTAGCAAGGAAAGGAAACGACTACAGACTGTTCTTGTTTGCCCGGGTTCAGATCCAGATCAACAAAGAATGACACTTAACAAGGAAATGCAGAAGTTAAAATCTGCTGTGTGTAAAGACTTGCTTTCTTTGGAAGAATTGGACAAGGCTGAAATGGAAATCATCCGACTTTCTCAAAGAAAAAGATTTTCTGAGGAATTGTCAAGTCTAAGAAAGAATGGAGTAGTCAAGCGAAATAGTCCACTCTATAGTCTTAATCCAATTTTGCAGTCTGATATCATCAGGGTTGCTGGACGTCTTGATAAAGCAATGATTCCCGAAGACTCTAAACACCCAATCATATTAGCTAAAGACTTACACATTTCTAACTTGATTCTGCATCAAATTCATGAAGAAGTAGGACATGGCGGCCGAAATTTCATGTTGGCAACACTTCAACAGCGATATTGGATCCCAGGAGCGAGTGCAGCTATAAGAAGAATTCTATCAAAATGTGTTGTATGCCGAAGGTTCAGTGGAATTGCAGGACATCAGCAAATGGCTGATTTGCCTCAAGATCGAGTTTCACCAGTCAAACCACCCTTTACTCATGTGGGAGTAGATTGTTTTGGCCCTTTTGAGGTGAAGCGAGGAAGAACCATCCTAAAGCGCTATGGGGTTATTTTCACCTGCTTGGCTATTAGAGCTGTTCACATTGAAATGATCACATCACTGGACACTGATTCATTTATTCATGCTCTAAGACGCTTTATTGCTCGACGAGGACAAGTGGCTGAAATACGTTCAGATAATGGAACAAACTTTGTCGGGGCTGAGCGTGAATTACAGGAAGCAATACAAAATTGGAATCATAATCAGATCAACAATGTTCTTCTTCAAAAGAAGATAAAATGGACTTTCAATCCTCCTACTGGATCACATCACGGAGGAATCTGGGAAAGGCTCATTAGATCAATAAAGAAGATACTGAATTCCATTCTTCGAGGCCAAAGTCTGGATGAAGAGGGACTTCAAACATTCTTGTGTGAAGTAGAATCCATTCTTAACAATCGACCTATAACTAGATCTTCGTTGGATCCCAACGACTTGGAGACTTTAACGCCAAATCATCTTCTCCTCCTTAAACAAGAGCTTGCACTACCACCTGGATCGTTCGAGAAGGATGATGTGTATGTCCGTCGACGATGGCGTCAAATTCAATATTTAGCTAACCTATTTTGGAAAAGATGGATTAGCGAATATCTACCTCTTTTACAAAAACGCCAAAAGAGGATGGTAAAGACACGCAACCTTCAGGTAGGAGATATCGTATTGGTTGTGGACAATAATGCACCTAGAAGTTCCTGGATTATGGGCAAGATTGTTCACACAATAGAGGATAAAAAAGGATTCACACGGCAAGTTAAGATCAAAACTAAGAGTACCTGTTTGACCAGGCCAATTATCAAGATTTGTCGCATTCTTGAAGCTGAGAAACTTAAAGACTAATTATGACAGTGACATATGAGAGCTCTCAACTGACCCTTTGACTTGACTATGACTTAGACTTGACTAAATTACTGACGACTGACTTTACTGACTTATACTAGACATTGACATAAACTTTACTTCGCTTCAAGGATGAATTAAATGAACATTTGAGTTTTCTGGACATTCACATACACGCACGCACGCACACACTTCATATTGTTAAGTATGTTTGAAAAAAAAAAGAAAAGGTTATGTACAACAATGAATTATGAAATGTGCATGTTTATATTGCTTGTATCTGTATTGTTTGTATTATATTTGTATTGTATTTTGATTGTGTTAGTGATTATTACAGGTTTATTATGTAATAATCAGGGGCTGGTATGTAAGTGCAGAAAATGTATGTCTTTTATTTTGTATTTTTTTTGGTATGTACTTCCGGGTATGTTGGTCACGTGGTGGTAGGTTCAGGTATTTAAGTAATAGTGTTTCCTGTTTTTGAATATGGGTGCGTAGAGAGGGGGTGAGTAGCTGGGAATGCTCACTTTCTGTTGACCGTTTTTAACCATTTGCAACCTGTCTACAGTTTCAAGTGTTTCCTCTTCATGGACTATATTTCATCAAAACAACAATAAATGTACTTGGTTTTAAATGCATTGAAGGTGAACGCGTCATACAGTTTCTCCTGGCTGCTTAGCCTCTCAGCGGCTATAGGTTGCCGCTACATGTTAGTCAACAGAAAAGCCGTTTGAAGACTATCTGGACGCAGTTTAGAAATGGTTGTACCTGAACACCACATGTGGCTGCGGACGTGCTCCGGGAAGTGGATCAATGGGACACAACGCATATACTAAAGGCCTACGAGGTATGTCAGCGGCTTAAATGGATTGTGGCTTTATGCATTGTTGCTGTTGTGGAAGACGCATTTTGTTGCGATAAATTGGATTGGCTTGGTATTGGATTGGATGCGGTCTGTGTGTTGCCTCGCTACGCTCATTTATGGGTTGGCACTGTGTGTGCTAAAAATAGCGTTGTTGAAGTTCGCGTTGAGTTTGTCAGAATGAACTCCGAGGATATGGAGTACGCTGCTGATAGCGGAAAACGAGAGCATAAGCCCACGGCAAAAGCTTTGTTGGCAAAAATTGAATCCCTGCAAAAGGATCGCAAGAGTAATGTGAATAAAGTGAAGAGTATGATTGTGACAATGAAAGAGTTGATGAAATGCGATGACAACGCATCTCAAGTGTGTTCAATGTTGAAAACTATGAAATTGTTGATGGATGATGCATTTGTACTACATAAAAGTGTACTGCTTCTACTGCCTCTGGAGGAACAAACTAAACAAAATGAATGGTTTGACTCAATTTCTAAACACTATAATGGCTTTGTAAAGGACGTCGAACAATGGACGACTGAAACTGGGAAATCAAATATCTGCATTGCTCCTTCTGATACCCATGAACCCAGGCTAATTGAAGTGGATGCAACATTTCAAGGGATTCGTGCATCTGATATTTCACCTTCTGTTGAAGTTGGGTCTACAACACACGATACTCGGCTCCCTAATGTACATCTACAAGCTGGAATGGATTCTGGTGATGAAATTCAACCAATGGACAGTGTTTCAAATATAAGCAGTAAAAGATCTACTGGAGTGGTATCTCACGGATCACGATCAAGCCGATCTTCCATTTCTTCTACTCGTCTTAAGGCTGAGGCAGAATTGGCTGCTTTATTGGCCTCTCAACAAATGCTACAAAAGAAACATGATTTAGAGGAACAAGAGCAACAGTTGAGGAAAATGAGGGAAAAACTGGACTTGGAAACCAAATTGGCAGAGTCAATGGCCAGAGTAAAGGTTTATAAAGACGTGCGTTCAGAATCGCATGTATCTATTAATGGAATTGTGTCTCAACCTCCTCATTCTGACGTGGAATCATTCGTTCCTTCAGTTAGTGTGCCAACGGCATTAAAGTTCTTGCCTGCATCTCGGACGTCACATGTTGATAAAACACAAAGGATTTCAAATTCAAATTCTCAATCCCAGTCGGTACAACAACCATCAGTAAGATCTAAAATAAAACCTCCTCAATTTAAATTGCCTAACACGTATTCTTTGGAAAGTCAGAATATGGGAAATGCTTATGGATCAAGCTTTCAAAACGATGTGAGTCACACAAGCATGCTTCAGTTCATTGGTAAGCAGAATGAAATCGCTACTTTATTGGTTAAGCAGCATAACTTGTCTTCACTTCCACCCAGAGTAATCTCTTACTTCGATGGAGATCCATTTTGTTTTCATGAGTTCATGCGTTCATTTGAGGAGGTGGTGGAAAAGAAAGCAGATAGTCCAGGGGATTGTCTTCATTTTCTGGAGCAATATACACGAGGACAGCCGAAAGACCTTGTTAGAAGTTGCCAGCACATGACTCCTTCACAAGGTTACTTAAGGGCTAAAGCGTTGCTTAAGGAACATTTTGGCAATGAGGTAAAAATAGCTGCATCATATATGGAGAGGGCTCTTTCATGGAAAGTTATAAGATCTGAAGATGTTAAGGCCCTACAAGAATATGGTCTTTTCCTAAGGAGTTGTTGTAACGCTATGCAAGACATCAACTATATGAATGAGCTGAATCTTACCACTAATATGCAAGTTATCCTTTCAAAGCTTCCTTATAAACTCAAAGACAAATGGAGAGTCGTTGCATATGAGTTAAAGGAGCGACACCACAATCAGATCACCTTTACTGATATTGTGGACTTTATTGAGAGACAAGTAAAAATTCTTTCAGATCCTGTGTTTGGTAATATTCAGGATGTAACACCTGCTGGAGGTAAGAAGACGTATATAAGAACAATTCAGCCAAAAGCTAAAAGCAGTTTTGCTACCACTATCACTGCTATGCCTGAAATAGAAGAACATCGTAAGATAACAAATAACAGAATCTGTCTCTTTTGTGGTGGTGAACACTCATTGGATGTTTGTAATAAGCTTACCAGAAGAAGTCATAGTGAAAAGATGAACTTCTTGAAGACAAGAGGAATTTGCTTTGGCTGCTTGCATACAGGACACTTTAGCAGGGACTGCAAAAAGAGAAGCATCTGTAATATATGTAGTCTCAAACACCCAAGTCTTCTTCACATCTATTCTTATGAAAAGGAAGATGCTTCAGATAAGAAGAAAGCTGAATTTAAGCCAGCAGTAGGCAGTGCCATGGTCTCTCTTCAAACTAGTGGTCTTACTGGGGCTGGTAAAGATAACTGTGCATTATCTATTGTTCCGGTGTTTGTTAAGTCGAAAAAGGGAAACAACGTGGTGATGACGTATGCTTTTCTTGATTCTGGAAGCTCTGCTTCTTTCTGTACGGAAAGTTTGATGAACAAGCTTAACCTTCCTGGAAAGAGAGTTAACATTCTTCTCAGAACTATGAGTCAAGATAAATCAGTTGGTAGTTATGTTCTGAAAGACTTGGAGGTTTCTGGGTTGAGTCAAGATGTTTATTGTGCATTGCCTGAAGTGTACACACAGGAGACTATGCCTGTGACTATAGAAAACATTGCCTCACAGAAAGACCTTGAATGTTGGCCTTATTTGAGTAATATCTGCTTGCCTACAATTAATGCTGGAATCGAGCTTTTGATTGGAGCTAATGTTCCAGAAGCATTAGAGCCTTGGGAGATCATACGTAGTCAAGATAACGGCCCATATGCCGTTAGGACCATGTTCGGATGGACTGTTAACGGACCACTTAAAGGAGTGACTATAAATGGGGATGATGCTGCTGACCAATATCCTGTAACTGTGAATAGAATTTCAGTAATGAAATTGGAGGAATTGTGGAAGCAGCAATTTAAGGCTGATTTTCCTGAGACTGTTCATGAAGAGCAGACAGGAATGTCAAAGGAGGATCAACAGTTTATGGATTATATGTCCCATTCAACAAAGTTGTTTAATGGTCATTACTACATCGGTCTACCATTCAGAGATGTTAAAGTGGTCATGCCTAGGAACAGGAGAATTGCAGAACAACGTGCTTTAACTCTTCAAAGGAAGTTTAAAGTGAATTCTTCCTTTCATGCAGAATATACCACCTTTATGAAGGACGTCATTCATAAGGGTTACGCAGAAAGGGTGCCTGAGGCTGAATTGGAGAGATGTGATGGACGTCTGTGGTTTATACCCCATCATGGTGTATATCATCCCAAAAAGCACAACATCAGGGTGGTGTTCGATTGTGGAGCTTCTTATCAGGGTATATCACTGAATAGTAAGCTTCTGCAAGGCCCTGATTTAACCAGTTCATTAGTGAGTGTGCTCGTCCGATTCAGACTGGAATCTGTCGCACTGATGGCCGACATCGAATCCATGTTCCATCAGGTCCGAGTTCACCCAGAAGATTGTGATTTCTTGCGATTTCTGTGGTGGCCAGAAGGTAACGTAAATGGCAATCTAGAGGAATACAGAATGATGGTGCATTTATTTGGAGCTACATCATCACCAAGTTGCTCAAGTTTTGCATTGAGGAAATGTGCAATGGATCAAAAGGATCTATTTGACTCCAAGACACTTGATGTTGTTTTCAATAATTTCTATGTGGATGACTGCCTCGTTTCTGTACCTTCTGAATCAGACGCTGTGCAGCTGTATAAGGATCTCACTAATATGTGTGCAAATGGAGGATTTCATTTAACAAAATGGATGAGTAACAGCCGTGCCGTATTGGGTGCTATACCTGAAAAGGACAGAGAGAAGAAGGTAAAGGATTTGGACTTGGATAGTGATACTTTGCCTCTTGAAAGAGCATTGGGAGTCCAATGGTGTGCTGAATCGGATGCTTTTCATTTCAAGGTGGTAGTCAAAGACAGACCTCTTACAAGGAGAGGCATTCTTTCAGTGGTAAGCTCTATTTATGATCCTCTTGGGTTCTTGTCACCTGTGATTCTATCAGCCAAGAGGATACTGCAGGATCTGTGTAGAGAGGGAATAGGCTGGGACAACGTCATTCCTCCGGTGTATGTTCAGCGTTGGATAAACTGGCTGGATGATTTGCATCGCCTGGATAGTTTTAAGGTTCGAAGATGTGTGAAGCCTGATGAGTTTGGAGAGGTAAAATCTGCTCAAATGCATCATTTTTCAGATGCAAGCGAGCAAGGATATGGTGTGGTATCTTACCTGTTGCTTCATAATAAGCAAAACCGGTCACATTCTACTCTTCTGGCAAGTAAGGCAAGAGTTACACCATTGAAGTCCATTACAATCCCTCGCTTGGAACTTACAGCTGCTACGCTTGCTAGTCGAATTGACAGGATATGGATGAAACAACTCAAGATGCCCTTCCTGGATTCCATTTTTTGGACTGATAGCACTTCAGTACTCAAATACCTTCGAAATAAGACCTCAAGATTTAAGTGCTTTGTGGCTAACAGAGTGTCTGAAATTCTGAAGGCTACTGCTGCATCACAGTGGAGGTACGTGAATTCCTCAAGCAATCCAGCAGATCTGGCATCTAGAGGAGTGAAAGTAGATTCATTCTTGAAGAATGAAATGTGGATTTCTGGTCCCCCATTTCTAGTTCGATCACAAGAAGAATGGCCAGTGGATCCCACCAATAGGGATGGAGTCTTGTCTCATGATCCTGAGATCAAAAGGAGTGCTGTGGTAAACATGGTAGAAATCCAAAAGGAATTTGATTCTGTATCACTTCTCATCAATTACTTCTCTTCTTGGATTCGACTAAAGAAATCTGTAGCATGGATCCTTCGTCTAAAAGGAATCCTGATGGATCTTAGCAAGGAAAGGAAACGACTACAGACTGTTCTTGTTTGCCCGGGTTCAGATCCAGATCAACAAAGAATGACACTTAACAAGGAAATGCAGAAGTTCAAATCTGCTGTGTGTAAAGACTTGCTTTCTTTGGAAGAATTGGACAAGGCTGAAATGGAAATCATCCGACTTTCTCAAAGAAAAAGATTTTCTGAGGAATTGTCAAGTCTAAGAAAGAATGGAGTAGTCAAGCGAAATAGTCCACTCTATAGTCTTAATCCAATTTTGCAGTCTGATATCATCAGGGTTGGTGGACGTCTTGATAAAGCAATGATTCCCGAAGACTCTAAACACCCAATCATATTGGCTAAAGACTTACACATTTCTAACTTGATTCTGCATCAAATTCATGAAGAAGTAGGACATGGCGGCCGAAATTTCATGTTGGCAACACTTCAACAGCGATATTGGATCCCAGGAGCGAGTGCAGCTATAAGAAGAATTCTATCAAAATGTGTTGTATGCAGAAGGTTCAGTGGAATTGCAGGACATCAGCAAATGGCTGATTTGCCTCAAGATCGAGTTTCACCAGACAAACCACCCTTTACTCATGTGGGAGTAGATTGTTTTGGCCCTTTTGAGGTGAAGCGAGGAAGAACCATCTTAAAGCGCTATGGGGTTATTTTCACCTGCTTGGCTATTAGAGCTGTTCACATTGAAATGATCACATCACTGGACACTGATTCATTTATTCATGCTCTAAGACGCTTTATTGCTCGACGAGGACAAGTGGCTGAAATACGTTCAGATAATGGAACAAACTTTGTCGGGGCTGAGCGTGAATTACAGGAAGCAATACAAAATTGGAATCATAATCAGATCAACAATGTTCTTCTTCAAAAGAAGATAAAATGGACTTTCAATCCTCCTACTGGATCACATCACGGAGGAATCTGGGAAAGGCTCATTAGATCAATAAAGAAGATACTGAATTCCATTCTTCGAGGCCAAAGTCTGGATGAAGAGGGACTTCAAACATTCTTGTGTGAAGTAGAATCCATTCTTAACAATCGACCTATAACTAGATCTTCATTGGATCCCAACGACTTGGAGACTTTAACGCCAAATCATCTTCTCCTCCTTAAACAAGAGCTTGCACTACCACCTGGATCGTTCGAGAAGGATGATGTGTATGTCCGTCGACGATGGCGTCAAATTCAATATTTAGCTAACCTATTTTGGAAAAGATGGATTAGCGAATATCTACCTCTTTTACAAAAACGCCAAAAGTGGATGGTAAAGACACGCAACCTTCAGGTAGGAGATATCGTATTGGTTGTGGACAATAATGCACCTAGAAGTTCCTGGATTATGGGCAAGATTGTTCACACAATAGAGGATAAAAAAGGATTCACACGGCAAGTTAAGATCAAAACAAAGAGTACCTGTTTGACCAGGCCAATTATCAAGATTTGTCGCATTCTTGAACTTGAGAAACTTAAAGACTAATTATGACAGTGACATATGAGAGCTCTCAACTGACCCTTTGACTTGACTATGACTTAGACTTGACTGAATTACTGACGACTGACTTTACTGACTTATACTAGACATTGACATAAACTTTACTTCGCTTCAAGGATGAATTAAATGAACATTTGAGTTTTCTGGACATTCACATACACGCACACACACACACACTTCATATTTTTAAGTATGTTTGAAAAAAAAAAGGAAATGTACAACAATGAATTATGAAATGTGCATGTTTATATTGCTTGTATCTGTATTGTTTGTATTATATTTGTATTGTATTTTGATTGTGTTAGTGATTATTACAGGTTTATTATGTAATAATCAGGGGCTGGTATGTAAGTGCAGAAAATGTATGTCTTTTATTTTGTATTTTTTTTGGTATGTACTTCCGGGTATGTTGGTCACGTGGTGGTAGGTTCAGGTATTTAAGTAATAGTGTTTCCTGTTTTTGAATATGGGTGCGTAGAGAGGGGGTGAGTAGCTGGGAATGCTCACTTTCTGTTGACCGTTTTTAACCATTTGCAACCTGTCTACAGTTTCAAGTGTTTCCTCTTCATGGACTATATTTCATCAAAACAACAATAAATGTACTTTTTATTTTAAATGGTGTAGAGAGGGAATAGGATGGGACAACGACATTCAGCCAGTTCATCCAATGCTGAACATGCACCGGAGGAATGTCGTTGTCCCATCCTATTCCCTCTCTACACAGATCCTGCAATATCCTCTTGGCTGATAGAATCACAGGTGACAAGAACCCAAGAGGATCATAAATGGAGCTTACCACTGAAAGAATGCCTCTCCTTGTAAGAGGTCTGTCTTTGACTACCACCTTGAAATGAAAAGCATCCGATTCAGCACACCATTGGACTCCCAATGCTCTTTCAAGAGGCAAAGTATCACTATCCAAGTCCAAATCCTTTACCCTCTTCTCTCTGTCCTTTTCAGGTATAGCACCCAATACGGCACGGCTGTTACTTATCCATTTTGTTAAATGAAATCCTCCATTTGCACACATATTAGTGAGATCCTTATACAGCTGCACAGCATCTGATTCAGAAGGTACGGAAACGAGGCAGTCATCCACATATAAATTATTGAAAACAACATCAAGTGTCTTGGAGTCAAATAGATCCTTTTGATCCATTGCACATTTCCTCAATGCAAAACTTGAGCAACTTGGTGATGATGTAGCTCCAAATAAATGCACCATAATTCTGTATTCCTCTAGATTGCCATTTACGTTACCTTCTGGCCACCACAGAAATCGCAAGAAATCACAATCTTCTGGGTGAACTCGTACCTGATGGAACATGGATTCGATGTCGGCCATCAGTGCGACAGATTCCAGTCTGAATCATACGAGCACAATCACTAATGAACTGGTTAAATCAGGGCCTTGCAGAAGCTTACTATTCAGTGATATACCCTGATAAGAAGCTCCACAATCGAACACCACCCTGATGTTGTGCTTTTTGGGATGATATACACCATGATGGGGTATAAACCACAGACGTCCATCACATCTCTCCAATTCAGCCTCAGGCACCCTTTCTGCGTAACCCTTATGAATGACGTCCTTCATAAAGGTGGTATATTCTGCATGAAAGGAAGAATTCACTTTAAACTTCCTTTGAAGAGTTAAAGCACGTTGTTCTGCAATTCTCCTGTTCCTAGGCATGACCACTTTAAAATCTCTGAATGGTAGACCGATGTAGTAATGACCATTAAACAACTTTGTTGAATGGGACATATAATCCATAAACTGTTGATCCTCCTTTGACATTCCTGTCTGCTCTTCATGAACAGTCTCAGGAAAATCAGCCTTAAATTGCTGCTTCCACAATTCCTCCAATTTCATTACTGAAATTCTATTCACAGTTACAGGATATTGGTCAGCAGCATCATCCCCATTTATAGTCACTCCTTTAAGTGGTCCGTTAACAGTCCATCCGAACATGGTCCTAACGGCATATGGGCCGTTATCTTGACTACGTATGATCTCCCAAGGCTCTAATGCTTCTGGAACATTAGCTCCAATCAAAAGCTCGATTCCAGCATTAATTGTAGGCAAGCAGATATTACTCAAATAAGGCCAACATTCAAGGTCTTTCTGTGAGGCAATGTTTTCTATAGTCACAGGCATAGTCTCCTGTGTGTACACTTCAGGCAATGCACAATAAACATCTTGACTCAACCCAGAAACCTCCAAGTCTTTCAGAACATAACTACCAACTGATTTATCTTGACTCATAGTTCTGAGAAGAATGTTAACTCTCTTTCCAGGAAGGTTAAGCTTGTTCATCAAACTTTACGTACAGAAAGAAGCAGAGCTTCCAGAATCAAGAAAAGCATACGTCATCACCACGTTGTTTCCCTTTTTCGACTTAACAAACACCG
>JAWRVZ010000561.1:0-42500 GCA_037043235.1 Rhodeus uyekii
ACAGGATATTAAACAGTTTGTACTCACTCGGAACCAGCAAAAGTATTTATGTTGAGAGGTAAATCACAGCCAACACACCTGTATGCACTTCTAACCAGCATTACAATAATTACAAAATAGCGATGCATCCTAAACTGCACAATGTTTTTCTAGACAAAGCAGTTACATGTTAAATAGATTCATCCAAAGCAAAGCGATTCATCTTAAACAGATAGATTCATCCAAAACAAATAGATTCATCTACAACAAAGCAATTTAAACAAAAAAAGCGATTCATCTTAAACAAAAGAGATTCATCCACTACAAAGCGATTCATCTTAAACAAAAGTGATTCATCTAAAACAAAGCAATTCATCTTAAACAAATAGATTCATCTAAAACAAATAGATTCATCTAAAACAAAGTGATTCATCTTAAACAAATAGATTCATCCAAAACAAATAGATTAATCTAAAACAAATAGATTCATCTAAAACAAAGTGATTCATCTTAAACAAATAGATTCATCTAAAACAAAGTGATTCATCTTAAACAAATAGATTCATCCAAAACAAATAGATTAATCTAAAACAAATAGATTCATCTAAAACAAAGTGATTCATCTTAAACAAATAGATTCATCTAAAACAAAGTGATTCATCTTAAACAAATAGATTCATCCAAAACAAATACATTCATCTAAAACAAATAGATTCATCTAAAACAAAGCAATTCATCTAAAACAAAAGCGATTCATCCAAAACAAATAGATTCATCTAAAACAAATAGATTCATCTAAAACAAAGCAATTCATCTTAAACAAATAGATTCATCTAAAACAAATAGATTCATCTAAAACAAATAGATTCATCTAAAACAAAGTGATTCATCTTAAACAAAAGTGATTCATCTAAAACAAAGCAATTCATCTTAAACAAATAGATTCATCCAAAACAAATAGATTCATCTAAAACAAATAGATTCATCTAAAACAAAGCAATTCATCTTAAACAAATAGATTCATCTATAACAAATAGATTCATCTAAAACAAAGTGATTCATCTTAAACAAATAGATTCATCTAAAACAAAGTGATTCATCTTAAACAAATAGATTCATCTAAAACAAAGTGATTCATCTTAAACAAATAGATTCATCTAAAACAAAGTGATTCATCTTAAACAAAAGCGATTCATCCAAAACAAATAGATTCATCTAAAACAAAGCAATTCATCTTAAACAAATAGATTCATCTATAACAAATAGATTCATCCAAAACAAATAGATTCATCTAAAAAAAAGTGATTCATCTTAAACAAATAGATTCATCTAAAACAAAGTGATTCATCTTAAACAAATAGATTCATCTAAAACAAAGTGATTCATCTTAAACAAATAGATTCATCCAAAACAAATACATTCATCCAAAACAAATAGATTCATCCAAAACAAATACATTCATCCAAAACAAATAGATTCATCTAAAACAAAGCAATTCATCTAAAACAAAGTGATTCATCTTAAACAAATAGATTCATCTAAAACAAAGTGATTCATCTTAAACAAATAGATTCATCTAAAACAAAGTGATTCATCTTAAACAAATAGATTCATCTAAAACAAAGTGATTCATCTTAAACAAATAGATTCATCCAAAACAAATACATTCATCTAAAACAAATAGATTCATCTAAAACAAAGCAATTCATCTAAAACAAAAGCGATTCATCCAAAACAAATAGATTCATCTAAAACAAATAGATTCATCTAAAACAAAGCAATTCATCTTAAACAAATAGATTCATCTAAAACAAATAGATTCATCTAAAACAAATAGATTCATCTAAAACAAAGTGATTCATCTTAAACAAAAGTGATTCATCTAAAACAAAGCAATTCATCTTAAACAAATAGATTCATCCAAAACAAATAGATTCATCTAAAACAAATAGATTCATCTAAAACAAAGCAATTCATCTTAAACAAATAGATTCATCTATAACAAATAGATTCATCTAAAACAAACAAATCTGATTCATCTTAAACAAATAGATTCATCTAAAACAAAGTGATTCATCTTAAACAAATAGATTCATCTAAAACAAAGTGATTCATCTTAAACAAATAGATTCATCTAAAACAAAGTGATTCATCTTAAACAAAAGCGATTCATCCAAAACAAATAGATTCATCTAAAACAAAGCAATTCATCTTAAACAAATAGATTCATCTATAACAAATAGATTCATCCAAAACAAATAGATTCATCTAAAAAAAAGTGATTCATCTTAAACAAATAGATTCATCCAAAACAAATAGATTAATCTAAAACAAATAGATTCATCTAAAACAAAGTGATTCATCTTAAACAAATAGATTCATCTAAAACAAAGTGATTCATCTTAAACAAATAGATTCATCCAAAACAAATAGATTAATCTAAAACAAATAGATTCATCTAAAACAAATAGATTCATCTAAAACAAAGTGATTCATCTTAAACAAATAGATTCATCTAAAACAAATAAACAAATCATTCATCCAAAACAAATACATTCATCTAAAACAAATAGATTCATCTAAAACAAAGCAATTCATCTAAAACAAAAGCGATTCATCCAAAACAAATAGATTCATCTAAAACAAATAGATTCATCTAAAACAAAGCAATTCATCTTAAACAAATAGATTCATCTAAAACAAATAGATTCATCTAAAACAAATAGATTCATCTAAAACAAAGTGATTCATCTTAAACAAAAGTGATTCATCTAAAACAAAGCAATTCATCTTAAACAAATAGATTCATCCAAAACAAATAGATTCATCTAAAACAAATAGATTCATCTAAAACAAAGCAATTCATCTTAAACAAATAGATTCATCTATAACAAATAGATTCATCTAAAACAAAGTGATTCATCTTAAACAAATAGATTCATCTAAAACAAAGTGATTCATCTTAAACAAATAGATTCATCTAAAACAAAGTGATTCATCTTAAACAAATAGATTCATCTAAAACAAAGTGATTCATCTTAAACAAAAGCGATTCATCCAAAACAAATAGATTCATCTAAAACAAAGCAATTCATCTTAAACAAATAGATTCATCTATAACAAATAGATTCATCCAAAACAAATAGATTCATCTAAAAAAAAGTGATTCATCTTAAACAAATAGATTCATCTAAAACAAAGTGATTCATCTTAAACAAATAGATTCATCTAAAACAAAGTGATTCATCTTAAACAAATAGATTCATCCAAAACAAATACATTCATCCAAAACAAATAGATTCATCCAAAACAAATACATTCATCCAAAACAAATAGATTCATCTAAAACAAAGCAATTCATCTAAAACAAAGTGATTCATCTTAAACAAATAGATTCATCTAAAACAAAGTGATTCATCTTAAACAAATAGATTCATCTAAAACAAAGTGATTCATCTTAAACAAATAGATTCATCTAAAACAAAGTGATTCATCTTAAACAAATAGATTCATCCAAAACAAATACATTCATCTAAAACAAATAGATTCATCTAAAACAAAGCAATTCATCTAAAACAAAAGCGATTCATCCAAAACAAATAGATTCATCTAAAACAAATAGATTCATCTAAAACAAAGCAATTCATCTTAAACAAATAGATTCATCTAAAACAAATAGATTCATCTAAAACAAATAGATTCATCTAAAACAAAGTGATTCATCTTAAACAAAAGTGATTCATCTAAAACAAAGCAATTCATCTTAAACAAATAGATTCATCCAAAACAAATAGATTCATCTAAAACAAATAGATTCATCTAAAACAAAGCAATTCATCTTAAACAAATAGATTCATCTATAACAAATAGATTCATCTAAAACAAAGTGATTCATCTTAAACAAATAGATTCATCTAAAACAAAGTGATTCATCTTAAACAAATAGATTCATCTAAAACAAAGTGATTCATCTTAAACAAATAGATTCATCTAAAACAAAGTGATTCATCTTAGTGATTCATCTTAAACAAAAGCGATTCATCCAAAACAAATAGATTCATCTAAAACAAAGCAATTCATCTTAAACAAATAGATTCATCTATAACAAATAGATTCATCCAAAACAAATAGATTCATCTAAAAAAAAGTGATTCATCTTAAACAAATAGATTCATCTAAAACAAAGTGATTCATCTTAAACAAATAGATTCATCTAAAACAAAGTGATTCATCTTAAACAAATAGATTCATCCAAAACAAATACATTCATCCAAAACAAATAGATTCATCTAAAACAAAGCAATTCATCTAAAACAAAAGCGATTCATCCAAAACAAATAGATTCATCTAAAACAAAGTGATTCATCTTAAACAAAAGCGATTCATCCAAAACAAATAGATTCATCCAAAACAAATAGATTCATCTAAAACAAAGCAATTCATCTTAAACAAATAGATTCATCTAAAACAAATAGATTCATCCAAAACAAATAGATTCATCTAAAACAAATAGATTCATCTAAAACAAATAGATTCATCCAAAACAAATAGATTCATCTAAAACAAAGCGATTCATCTTAAACAAAAGCGATTCATCCAAAACAAATAGATTCATCCAAAACAAATAGATTCATCTAAAACAAAGTGATTCATCTTAAACAAAAGCGATTCATCCAAAACAAATAGATTCATCCAAAACAAATAGATTCATCTAAAACAAAGTGATTCATCTTAAACAAAAGCGATTCATCCAAAACAAAGTGATTCATCTAAAACAAAGTGATTCATCTTAAACAAATAGATTCATCCACTACAAAGCGATTCATCTTAAACAAAAGCGATTCATCCAAAACAAATAGATTCATCTAAAACAAATAGATTCATCTAAAACAAAGCAATTCATCTTAAACAAATAGATTCATCTAAAACAAATAGATTCATCCAAAACAAATAGATTCATCTAAAACAAAGTGATTCATCTTAAACAAAAGCGATTCATCCAAAACAAATAGATTAATCTAAAACAAAGTGATTCATCTTAAACAAATAGATTCATCTAAAACAAAGTGATTCATCTTAAACAAATAGATTCATCCACTACAAAGCGATTCATCTTAAACAAAAGCGATTCATCCAAAACAAATAGATTCATCTAAAACAAAGTGATTCATCTTAAACAAAAGCGATTCATCCAAAACAAATAGATTCATCTAAAACAAAGCGATTCATCTCAAACAAAAGCGATTCATCCACTACAAAGCGATTCATCTTAAAAAAAAAGCGATTCATCCAAAACAAATAGATTTATCCAAAACAAAGTGATTCATCTTAAACAAAAGCGATTCATCCAAAACAAATAGATTCATCTAAAACAAAGTGATTCATCTTAAACAAATAGATTCATCTAAAACAAAGTGATTCATCTTAAACAAATAGATTCATCCACTACAAAGCGATTCATCTTAAACAAAAGCGATTCATCCAAAACAAATAGATTCATCTAAAACAAAGTGATTCATCTTAAACAAAAGCGATTCATCCAAAACAAATAGATTCATCTAAAACAAAGCAATTCATCTTAAACAAATAGATTCATCCAAAACAAATAGATTATAGATTCATCTAAAACAAAGTGATTCATCTTAAACAAAAGCGATTCATCCAAAACAAATAGATTCATCTACAACAAATCAATTCATCTTAAACAAATAGATTCATCCAAAACAAATAGATTATAGATTCATCTAAAACAAAGTGATTCATCTTAAACAAAAGCGATTCATCTAAAACAAAGTGATTCATCTTAAACAAAAGCGATTCATCCAAAACAAATAGATTCATCTAAAACAAAGCGATTCATCTCAAACAAAAGCGATTCATCCACTACAAAGCGATTCATCTTAAAAAAAAGCGATTCATCCAAAACAAATAGATTCATCCAAAACAAAGGGATTCATCTTAAACAAAAGCGATTCATCTTAAACAAAAGCGAATCATCCAAAACAAAGCGATTCATCCAAAGCAAAGCAATTCATCTTAAACAAAAGCGATTCATCCAAAACAAATAGATTCATCTAAAACAAAGCTATTCATCTTAAACAAAAGCAATTCATCCAAAACAAATAGATTCATCTAAAACAAAGCGATTCATCTCAAACAAAAGCGATTCATCCACTACAAAGCGATTCATCTTTAAAAAAAAAAGCGATTCATCCAAAACAAATAGATTTATCCAAAACAAAGTGATTCATCTTAAACAAAAGCGATTCATCCAAAACAAATAGATTCATCTAAAACAAAGTGATTCATCTTAAACAAATAGATTCATCCACTACAAAGCGATTCATCTTAAACAAAAGCGATTCATCCAAAACAAATAGATTCATCTAAAACAAAGTGATTCATCTTAAACAAAAGCGATTCATCCAAAACAAATAGATTTATCTAAAACAAAGCAATTCATCTTAAACAAATAGATTCATCCAAAACAAATAGATTATAGATTCATCCAAAGCAAAGTGATTCATCTTAAACAGATAGATTCATCCAAAACAAATAGATTCATCTACAACAAAGCAATTTAAACAAAAAAAGCGATTCATCTTAAACAAAAGAGATTCATCCACTACAAAGCGATTCATCTTAAACAAAAGTGATTCATCTAAAACAAAGCAATTCATCTTAAACAAATAGATTCATCTAAAACAAATAGATTCATCTAAAACAAATAGATTCATCTAAAACAAAGTGATTCATCTTAAACAAATAGATTCATCCAAAACAAATAGATTAATCTAAAACAAATAGATTCATCTAAAACAAAGTGATTCATCTTAAACAAATAGATTCATCTAAAACAAAGTGATTCATCTTAAACAAATAGATTCATCCAAAACAAATACATTCATCTAAAACAAATAGATTCATCTAAAACAAAGCAATTCATCTAAAACAAAAGCGATTCATCCAAAACAAATAGATTCATCTAAAACAAATAGATTCATCTAAAACAAAGCAATTCATCTTAAACAAATAGATTCATCTAAAACAAATAGATTCATCTAAAACAAATAGATTCATCTAAAACAAAGTGATTCATCTTAAACAAAAGTGATTCATCTAAAACAAAGCAATTCATCTTAAACAAATAGATTCATCCAAAACAAATAGATTCATCTAAAACAAATAGATTCATCTAAAACAAAGCAATTCATCTTAAACAAATAGATTCATCTATAACAAATAGATTCATCTAAAACAAAGTGATTCATCTTAAACAAATAGATTCATCTAAAACAAAGTGATTCATCTTAAACAAATAGATTCATCTAAAACAAAGTGATTCATCTTAAACAAAAGCGATTCATCCAAAACAAATAGATTCATCTAAAACAAAGCAATTCATCTTAAACAAATAGATTCATCTATAACAAATAGATTCATCCAAAACAAATAGATTCATCTAAAAAAAAGTGATTCATCTTAAACAAATAGATTCAAAAACAAAGTGATTCATCTTAAACAAATAGATTCATCTAAAACAAAGTGATTCATCTTAAACAAATAGATTCATCCAAAACAAATACATTCATCCAAAACAAATAGATTCATCTAAAACAAAGCAATTCATCTAAAACAAAAGCGATTCATCCAAAACAAATAGATTCATCTAAAACAAAGTGATTCATCTTAAACAAAAGCGATTCATCCAAAACAAATAGATTCATCCAAAACAAATAGATTCATCTAAAACAAAGCAATTCATCTTAAACAAATAGATTCATCTAAAACAAATAGATTCATCCAAAACAAATAGATTCATCTAAAACAAATAGATTCATCTAAAACAAAGTGATTCATCTTAAACAAAAGCGATTCATCCAAAACAAATAGATTCATCCAAAACAAATAGATTCATCTAAAACAAAGCGATTCATCTTAAACAAAAGCGATTCATCCAAAACAAATAGATTCATCCAAAACAAATAGATTCATCTAAAACAAAGTGATTCATCTTAAACAAAAGCGATTCATCCAAAACAAATAGATTCATCCAAAACAAATAGATTCATCTAAAACAAAGTGATTCATCTTAAACAAAAGCGATTCATCCAAAACAAAGTGATTCATCTAAAACAAAGTGATTCATCTTAAACAAATAGATTCATCCACTACAAAGCGATTCATCTTAAACAAAAGCGATTCATCCAAAACAAATAGATTCATCTAAAACAAATAGATTCATCTAAAACAAAGCAATTCATCTTAAACAAATAGATTCATCTAAAACAAATAGATTCATCCAAAACAAATAGATTCATCTAAAACAAAGTGATTCATCTTAAACAAAAGCGATTCATCCAAAACAAAGATTAA
Organism: Rhodeus uyekii; assembly: GCA_037043235.1. NCBI lineage: Eukaryota > Metazoa > Chordata > Actinopteri > Cypriniformes > Acheilognathidae > Rhodeus > Rhodeus uyekii. Next base: position 8,356 of record JAWRVZ010000561.1, read on the forward strand.
TCTAAAACAAAGTGATTCATCTTAAACAAATAGATTCATCTAAAACAAAGTGATTCATCTCAAACAAAAGCGATTCATCCACTACAAAGCGATTCATCTTAAAAAAAAAGCGATTCATCCAAAACAAATAGATTTATCCAAAACAAAGTGATTCATCTTAAACAAAAGCGATTCATCCAAAACAAATAGATTCATCTAAAACAAAGTGATTCATCTTAAACAAATAGATTCATCCACTACAAAGCGATTCATCTTAAACAAAAGCGATTCATCCAAAACAAATAGATTCATCTAAAACAAAGTGATTCATCTTAAACAAAAGCGATTCATCCAAAACAAATAGATTCATCTAAAACAAAGCAATTCATCTTAAACAAATAGATTCATCCAAAACAAATAGATTATAGATTCATCTAAAACAAAGTGATTCATCTTAAACAAAAGCGATTCATCCAAAACAAATAGATTCATCTACAACAAATCAATTCATCTTAAACAAATAGATTCATCCAAAACAAATAGATTATAGATTCATCTAAAACAAAGTGATTCATCTTAAACAAAAGCGATTCATCTAAAACAAAGTGATTCATCTTAAAACAAAACAAATAGATTCATCTTAAACAAAAGCGATTCATCCAAAACAAAGCGATTCATCTCAAACAAAAGCGATTCATCCACTACAAAGCGATTCATCTTAAAAAAAAGCGATTCATCCAAAACAAATAGATTCATCCAAAACAAAGGGATTCATCTTAAACAAAAGCGATTCATCTTAAACAAAAGCGAATCATCCAAAACAAAGCGATTCATCCAAAGCAAAGCAATTCATCTTAAACAAAAGCGATTCATCCAAAACAAATAGATTCATCTAAAACAAAGCTATTCATCTTAAACAAAAGCAATTCATCCAAAACAAATAGATTCATCTAAAACAAAGCGATTCATCTCAAACAAAAGCGATTCATCCACTACAAAGCGATTCATCTTAAAAAAAAAAAGCGATTCATCCAAAACAAATAGATTTATCCAAAACAAAGTGATTCATCTTAAACAAAAGCGATTCATCCAAAACAAATAGATTCATCTAAAACAAAGTGATTCATCTTAAACAAATAGATTCATCCACTACAAAGCGATTCATCTTAAACAAAAGCGATTCATCCAAAACAAATAGATTCATCTAAAACAAAGTGATTCATCTTAAACAAAAGCGATTCATCCAAAACAAATAGATTTATCTAAAACAAAGCAATTCATCTTAAACAAATAGATTCATCCAAAACAAATAGATTATAGATTCATCTAAAACAAAGTGATTCATCTTAAACAAAAGCGATTCATCTAAAACAAAGTGATTCATCTTAAACAAAAGCGATTCATCCAAAACAAATAGATTCATCTAAAACAAATAGATTCATCTTAAACAAATAGATTCATCTAAAACAAATAGATTAATCTAAAACAAAGTGATTCATCTTAAACAAAAGCGATTCATCCAAAACAAATAGATTCATCTTAAACAAAGTGATTCATCTTAAACAAAAGTGATTCATCTTAAACAAAGCGATTCATCTTAAACAATTAGATTCATCCAAAACAAATAGATTCATCTAAAACAAAGCGATTAATCTCAAACAAAAGCGATTCATCCACTACAAAGTGATTCATCTTAAACAAATAGATTCATCCACAACAAAGCGATTTAAACAAAAAAAAGCGAATCATCTTAAACAAAGCGATTCATCCAAAACAAAGTGATTCATCTTAAACAAATAGATTCATCCAAATCAAAGCGATTGATGCTGGAGAGATGGATTAGTTGTGAGTGTGCTGTGAGTGTTTGAGGTGTGTGTGAGATGCTGTAGTTGTTGTGTTCAGGCAGCGTCCGGCCATCGGAGAGTGTCTGGCCGCGTTCTCAGGCGCGTTTCCCGTGGCTTTCCTGGAGCCCAGTCTGAACAAACACAACACACACTCCATATACAACAGCAAAGGCTCCAGAGAGAGAGCAGGTACGACACACACACCTACACTACATCTGAGCCGAGATGCAGCTCTACAGCAGAGCTTCACTGGGTGTTGTGTTGTGTTGCAAGCGCTAGGTCTGCCGGCGCAGGTGGAGGAGGTGTGCGCGCTGGTGCCGTCGCTGGAGCGAGCGCTGCAGGAGATCATGGAGCTGGCCGAGTCGGGCATGCGCTACACGCAGATGCCGCACGTGATGGAGGTGCTGCTGCCCATGCTGTGCAGCTACATGTCTCACTGGTGGGAACACGGACCCGAGAGCGAGCCGGAGCGCGCCGAGAGCTGCTGCACCTCGCTGACCTCGGAGCACATGAACACCCTGCTGGGAAACATCCTGAAGATCATCTACAACAACCTGGGCATCGACGAGGGCGCCTGGATGAAGAGACTCGCAGGTAGAGACTCGCTCGTCCCTCGTGCCACCGCGGCGCTCAAACGGCCTCTGCAGACTCTGTGTGTGTGTCTCAGTGTTTTCCCAGCCCATCATCGGGAAAGCCAGGTCTCAGCTGCTGAAGACCCACTTCCTGCCGCTGATGGAGAAGCTGAAGAAGAAGGCGGCGACGGTCCTGCAGGACGAGGAGCACATGAAGGCGGAGGGCCGGGGCGAGATGTCGGAGTCGGAGCTCCTGATCCTGGACGAGTTCACCGTCCTCGTGCGAGACCTGTACGCCTTCTACCCGCTGCTCATACGCTTCGTCGACTACAACAGGTACGAGAGCGACGGCGGAGCCGCGGCCGAGACGGAGTCGGTCAGTGACGCGAGTCTGTTTGTGTTTCAGAGCCAAATGGCTGAAGGAGCCGAACACGGAGGCGGAGGAGTTGTTCCGGATGGTGGCCGAAGTCTTTATATTCTGGGCCAAATCACACGTGAGAACAACTATTTCATCAACATTCATGAATGAAGTGCAGTGTGTGTGTGTATGTGTGTGTGTGAGTTTTTAGTGGATGTATTCAAGTTCACACAGAATCATGTTAAACTCATCATTGTGCTCATCTTTCCTGCCGTTTATGGAGGAATCGCTTCACAAACAAGAGCAAATGTGGGCGGGGCTTGATTGTGATTGGATGGTTGTGGTTTGCTATTGGTGGATCATGTGATTGACAGGTTGTTGCCCCGCCCTCATCATTAGAGAACATGCTGTTATTCTCTCTCCACATTATTAACACAATCATGATGAATCATTCAGAATAAACACTGTAATAAAGTGTTAATTATTTGATATTTTATATCTAATGAATGACATCAAAGATCTTTTCTCCACAGAACTTCAAGCGAGAAGAGCAAAACTTTGTGGTTCAGAATGAAATCAACAACATGTCCTTCCTCATAACGGATACAAAATCCAAAATGTCCAAGGTACAACATCACACACACACACACACTCACAGTCTCACACACACTCACTCACACATACACACAGACTCACACATACACACAGACTCTCACACACACACATACACACTCCTGTCATTATGACACTTCACATAGTATTGAATATTCATATAGTTTGGCGTATTCATGCAAATATGAGGGAGATATTAAAGAACATCACAATACACAGTGAATTACGCAAATAATTCATATGGCTGGTAAAAGCATGAGTGTGTGTGTGTGTGTGTGCGTGCGCAGGGTGGCGTAACGGACCAGGAGAGGAAGAAGATGAAGAAGCGCGGCGATCGATATTCCCTGCAGACGTCGCTGATCGTCGCGGCTCTCAAGCGCTTGCTTCCGGTCGGACTGAACATCTGCGCGCCGGGAGACCAGGAGCTGATCGCACTCGCCAAGAGCCGCTTCACGCAGGTGCACACACACACACACACACTCCGCTTCACGCAGGTGCACACACACACACACACACACACACACACACACTCCGCTTCACGCAGGTGCACACACACACACACACACACACACACACACACTCCGCTTCACGCAGGTGCACACACACACACACACACACACTCCGCTTCACGCAGGTGCACACACACACACACACACACACACTCCGCTTCACGCAGGTGCACACACACACACACACACTCCGCTTCACGCAGGTGCACACACACACACACACACACTCCGCTTCACGCAGGTGCACACACACACACACACACACACTCCACTTCACGCAGGTGCACACACACACACACACACACATACTCCGCTTCACGCAGGTGCATACACACACACTCCGCTTCACGCAGGTGCGCACACACACACACTCCGCTTCACGCAGGTGCACACACACACACACACACACACACTCCGCTTCACGCAGGTGCACACACACACACACACACACACACACACTCCGCTTCACGCAGGTGCACACACACACACACACACACACACACACTCCGCTTCACGCAGGTGCACACACACACACACACACACACACACTCCGCTTCACGCAGGTGCACACACACACACACACTCCGCTTCACGCAGGTGCACACACACACACACACACACACTCCACTTCACGCAGGTGCACACACACACACACACACACACTCCGCTTCACGCAGGTGCACACACACACACTCCGCTTCACGCAGGTGCGCACACACACACACTCCGCTTCACGCAGGTGCACACACACACACACACACACACTCCGCTTCACGCAGGTGCACACACACACACACACACACACTCCGCTTCACGCAGGTGCACACACACACACACACACACACTCCGCTTCACGCAGGTGCACACACACACACACACTCCGCTTCACGCAGGTGCACACACACACACACACTCCGCTTCACGCAGGTGCACACACACACACACACACACACACTCCGCTTCACGCAGGTGCACACACACACACACACTCCGCTTCACGCAGGTGCACACACACACACACACACACTCCGCTTCACGCAGGTGCACACACACACAAACACACACACTCCACTTCACGCAGGTGCACACACACACACACACACATACTCCGCTTCACGCAGGTGCACACACACACACTCCGCTTCACGCAGGTGCGCACACACACACACTCCGCTTCACGCAGGTGCACACACACACACACACACACACTCCGCTTCACGCAGGTGCACACACACACACACACACACACTCCGCTTCACGCAGGTGCACACACACACACACACACACACACACACTCCGCTTCACGCAGGTGCACACACACACACACACACACACTCCGCTTCACGCAGGTGCACACACACACACACACACACACACTCCGCTTCACGCAGGTGCACACACACACACACACTCCGCTTCACGCAGGTGCACACACACACACACACACACACTCCACTTCACGCAGGTGCACACACACACACACACACACACTCCGCTTCACGCAGGTGCGCACACACACACACTCCGCTTCACGCAGGTGCACACACACACACACACACACACACTCCGCTTCACGCAGGTGCACACACACACACACACACACTCCGCTTCACGCAGGTGCACACACACACACACACACACACACACACACTCCGCTTCACGCAGGTGCACACACACACACACACACACTCCGCTTCACGCAGGTGCACACACACACACACACACACACACACACACTCCGCTTCACGCAGGTGCACACACACACACACACACACTCCGCTTCACGCAGGTGCACACACACACACACACACACACTCCGCTTCACGCAGGTGCACACACACACACACACTCCGCTTCACGCAGGTGCACACACACACACACACACACACACACACACACTCCGCTTCACGCAGGTGCACACACACACACACACTCCGCTTCACGCAGGTGCACACACACACACACACACACACTCCACTTCACGCAGGTGCACACACACACACACACACACACTCCGCTTCACGCAGGTGCACACACACACACTCCGCTTCACGCAGGTGCGCACACACACACACTCCGCTTCACGCAGGTGCACACACACACACACACACACACTCCGCTTCACGCAGGTGCACACACACACACACACTCCGCTTCACGCAGGTGCACACACACACACACACTCCGCTTCACGCAGGTGCACACACACACACACACACACACTCCGCTTCACGCAGGTGCACACACACACACACACACACACTCCACTTCACGCAGGTGCACACACACACACACACACACTCCGCTTCACGCAGGTGCACACACACACACACACACACACACACACACTCCGCTTCACGCAGGTGCACACACACACACACACACACACACACACACTCCGCTTCACGCAGGTGCACACACACACACACACACACACACACACACTCCGCTTCACGCAGGTGCACACACACACACACACACACACACACACACTCCGCTTCACGCAGGTGCACACACACACACACACACACTCCGCTTCACGCAGGTGCACACACACACACACACACACACTCCGCTTCACGCAGGTGCACACACACACACACACTCCGCTTCACGCAGGTGCACACACACACACACACACACACACACACACACTCCGCTTCACGCAGGTGCACACACACACACACACTCCGCTTCACGCAGGTGCACACACACACACACACACACACTCCACTTCACGCAGGTGCACACACACACACACACACACACTCCGCTTCACGCAGGTGCACACACACACACTCCGCTTCACGCAGGTGCGCACACACACACACTCCGCTTCACGCAGGTGCACACACACACACACACACACACTCCGCTTCACGCAGGTGCACACACACACACACACTCCGCTTCACGCAGGTGCACACACACACACACACTCCGCTTCACGCAGGTGCACACACACACACACACACACACTCCGCTTCACGCAGGTGCACACACACACACACACACACACTCCACTTCACGCAGGTGCACACACACACACACACACACTCCGCTTCACGCAGGTGCACACACACACACACACACACACACACACACTCCGCTTCACGCAGGTGCACACACACACACACACACACACACACACACTCCGCTTCACGCAGGTGCACACACACACACACACACACACACACACACTCCGCTTCACGCAGGTGCACACACACACACACACACTCCGCTTCACGCAGGTGCACACACACACACACACACACACACACACTCCGCTTCACACCAGAGTCTTGCTTGAGTCTCTCTGTGAACCAAAGAGCCGGTGTGACGAAGATCAACCTGTTTTACAGAAAGACACGGAGGACGAGGTCCGAGAAATCATACGAAACAACCTCCACCTGCAGGGCAAGGTGAGCTGGCCTCCGCCTCTCCGTCTCTCCGTCTCTCCGCCTCTCCGTCTCTCCGCCTCTCCGTCTCTCCGCCTCTCCATCTCTCCGTCTCTCCGCCTCTCCGTCTCTCCGCCTCTCCGTCTCTCCGCCTCTCCATCTCTCCGTCTCTCCATCTCTCTGCCTCATCCTTCAGTCATGTTTTCATGTTCATGTGTTTTAAGGGATTTAAGGGTCAATGATGTGATTCTCATCCCAAAGCAACATTGATTACCATATAGCACACTATCACTATATAGTTATTGTGTGTTTATTGTGCAGTTATTGTGCAGTTATTATGTGTTTATTGTGCAGTTATTGTCCTCACGCATCATTGACTCTTGATCTGTTGCATGTGTAACGTCCCTCGTCTCGTCCCTCATGTGTCGTCTGCATGTGTCAGTGCCGTGTTTTACACTTCAAAAAGCTGGTGAAGAGACTCATCCTCATCTTAAAGTGGGTGAGGAGTGGTCAGTGTAAGCCGGAGTGTGTCCCGCTCAAGTATAAGCGCTCCGGCATCCCGTACGTCCTGCAGCGGATCCTGAGCAAATCCTGCTCTCTGGACTGCAGAGCTCCGGACAGACGCACCGCTGACCCGTTCACACACACTGCGCCGGTAAGCAGGGGATCAGAAGCTCTTAACGATCCTGAGAAACACGTCACGAGTCTCGTCACGCCGACGGGCTTTAACGAGCGCTGGTCGTTTGAGGCAGAGTTTATTGAGAGTTTACTTTTTCTCAAGGTCAGGTTAGTTCATTCATACTGTATCATTTATCATTTACTTATTCCAAAAAACATTCATTTTATTGCCATATTTTATTGGCAGTTGATCTAATTAAATGATTTTTTAATTGTATGAATTCAATATATAATTTATAATATCTGCATATATATATATATATATTTATATATATATACACACACACATATATACCCTCACCTGAAGCATTATCAGGAACACACACTAATTCTGTGTTTGACCCTCTTTCTCCTTCAGAACTGCTTAATTCTACGTGGCATTGATTCAACAAGCTGCTGAAAGCATTCTTTAGAAATGTTGGTCATATTGATTGGAGCATCTTGCTGTTGATGGAGATTTATGGGATGCACATCCAGGACATGAAGCTCCCGTTCCACCACATCCCAAAGATGCTCTATTGGGTTGAGATCTGGTGACTGTGGGGCATTTTAGTGCCGTGAACTCATTGTCATGTTCAAGAAACCAATCTGAAATGATTCCAGCTTTGTGACGGTGCATTATCCTGCTGGAAGCATCAGAGGATGGCACATGGTGGTCATGAAGGGATGGACATGGTCAGAAGCAATGCTCAGGCAGGCAGTGGCATTTAAATGATGCCCAATTGGCACTAAGAGCCTAAAGTGTGCCAAGAAAACATCCTCACACCATTACACCACCACCACCAGCCTGCACAGTGGTAACAAGGCATGATGGATCCATGTTCTCACTCTGTTTACGCCAAATTCTGACTCAACCATCTGAATATCTTTTCCAGTCTTCAACTGTTCAGGGTTGTCTTGATCAGGAGCAACCCCTAAATGCATTGATCCAACTGCCATGTGATTAGTTGATTAGATGATTGTATTAATGAGAAATTGAACAGGTGTTCCTAATAATCGTTTAGGTGTGTGTATATATATATATATATATATATATATATATATATATAGAGAGAGAGAGAGAGAGAGAGAGAATAAACTGAAATAAACATCAGTCTAGAAATATAGACCTCTTTTTAAACGAATAAAATGACAAAAACACATCAGAATGAATAAAGGCTAAACTAAAATGTAAACAAAAATGGAATGAATAAAGAATCTTTAATCTCAATGGTGCTGAAGTAACATTGCTGAGGAAACGACTGACCGCTCAGCGTCTGCATGAACTCCTGCATGTTCACACCGCTCCTCCTCTTCCTCCTCCTCCTCTTCATCCCTGCGTCTGTGTGTTTGTGCAGCTGGAGGATCCTGCGATCCGCTGGCAGATGGCGCTGTATAAAGACATGCCGAACCGCAGCGAGGACTCATCCGACCCCGAGAAGACGGTGTATCGCGTGCTGAACATCGCACATGTGCTCTTCCACCTCGACCAGGTCAAACCTCAGCGCTTTTAACCTCCACCGTCTCCACATTCAGGGTTTATTCTACACTCTTAAACTGTAAACGAGCTCTTGTGATTGGCTGATCACAGGGGGCGGGTCATATGTTAATGAGCTCTCATGATTGGCTGATCACAGGGGGCGGGTCATATGTTAATGAGCTCTCATGATTGGCTGATCACAGGGGGCGGGTCATATGTTAATGAGCTCTCGTGATTGGCTGATCACAGGGGGCGGGTCATATGTTAATGAGCTCTCGTGATTGGCTGATCACAGGGGGCGGGTCATATGTTAATGAGCTCTCGTGATTGGCTGATCACAGGGGGTGGGTCATATGTTAATGAGCTCTTGTGATTGGCTGATCACAGGGGGCGGGTCATATGTTAATGAGCTCTCGTGATTGGCTGATCACAGGGGGTGGGTCATATGTTAATGAGCTCTCGTGATTGGCTGATCACAGGGGGTGGGTCATATGTTAATGAGCTCATATGCTTTGCTTTTTGAAGGTTACAGGTGAGGTTTGCTAGTCTAGTCCAGCTTTATACAGTACAGAATCAGAAAAATAACAGAAACACTGATGCAAACTTCACCATTCATGCAGCTCAACAGAAGTCAATAGTGTCGTCGTTCCTGTCTTGAAATGACAGATGATGTGCTTGTTCGAGCAGGTTGAACATCCTCAGCGCAGTAAGAAGGCCGTGTGGCACAAGCTGCTGTCCAAGCAGAGGAAGAGAGCCGTCGTGGCGTGTTTCAGGATGGCTCCGCTCTATAACCTGCCCAGGTGAAGCTCTTCTGTAGCTCCGGCTCTGCTGCTTCTCTCAGGGTTCCTGAATGACGCTCTGATTCTCTGCTTTTCAGGCACAGAGCCGTGAACCTGTTCCTGCAGGGATACGAGAAGTCCTGGATCGAGACGGAGGAACACTATTTCGAGGACAAGCTGATTGAGGATTTGGCCGTATGTAGCAATTACACACAACATCCGTACATGTTTTCCCACGGCTTTTGAGGAGCTTTCAGTGTTTCTGAGAGGTGTTTCAGTGTTACCATTCGTTTCACACAAATAACGGTTTGTTGAGGAGCCAGAATGACTAGAACCTAAAGTGTGAATACGAAGTTCTTCAGTGTACTGTCTCACACACACACACACACACACACACACACACACACACACACTCGTCTTGTCGTCCTAAAGTATCTTTCTAGTAGAATGCACTGTAAGCAGTGGAACGCTCTTGCGTCTGCGGTGTTCTCCTGTAAGCTGCGAGAGACGCACTGGTTGTTGGTAGCCGGCGTTTCTGAGGCTGTTTGGTGTTTTAGAAACCAGGCGGAGAGGAGCCGCCCGAGGAGGACGAGACGACCAAACACATCGACCCGTTACACCAGCTCATACAACTCTTCAGCAGAACCGCGCTCACCGAGAAATGGTGGGTTTCCTTTCTCCTCTTAACATACAGTCCGAACCGAACGCCATGATTTGCTCACAGATGCTCATCTGTTGTTAGTAAACTAGAGGAGGATCATCTCTACATGGCTTATGCCGACATCATGGCCAAGGTAAGATCTGTTCTGAAGAACATGCTCTATTAGCACTTCTGCTCCGATGATTGAATGTGCGGTTTGATGAATCTCTCACAGAGCTGCCATGATGAAGAGGACGAGGACGAGGAGGAGGTGAAGAGCTTTGAGGTGCGTGTCAGTCTGTGTGGCGATCCTGTTCAAATACTTTGAGTCTGTTTTTGAAGAGCATGAAGGAGCGTTTGAGCATCTCGTGTTCATACGTGATCTCAGAGATCTGAACTCAGGCCTGGTTTACACTGGTTTACACTGGTTTACACTGGTTTACACTGGTTTACACTGGTTTTAGAGGCGTTTTAGAGGCGTTTGGCACATGCATGCTGTGAAAAACTGAAAGTCATTGGTCACACAAACGATGAATAAATTCAGCTGAAACCACATTAGACTGGATGCTGGTTTTGGGCTTGATTTCAAACTCAACTTCAGATGGATGATCATTTTACATTCATGCATTTATCAGATGCTTTTATCCAAAGTAACTTGCATCGCATTCAAGAAACACATTGACATTCTAATCAGTTCTAGCTTTCCCTGGGAATCGAACCCATGACCTTGTTGCAAGCACCTCGCTCTGCTGTGGATGATCAGTTGGTATATTAGCTGAGGTTAGACCAGCAGATACCAGCCTGATAAAACCTTCTAAAACCATCAGACTTGACCGGCTAAAGTCAACGAACCTCACACTTTAAACACTGTGTGACTCAAAGTTTACGAAGTTTGGAAAAACATTCCTTAGTTGAAATTTTGATGGTTTATTGTGTCTTGAGTCATGATTCCATTACACACACAGTAATGCCTTGAGATATGAGCATAATCCAGTCCAGGACGAGCTCGTAACTCAAATCATTTTTTCCCATAAGAAAAAACAGAAAAAATTGTATCCGTTTCGGCCCTCTAAAAAAGTCCTTTATTAGTGCTAATAACAATGGGGAAAAAAACATGTTTTTAATTACTATAGAGACACACACACACAATTATAGTATATAAGGATTCCTGTGATATAAAATAAAATGTGGTTTTAATTATGAGTTCTTGCCTTCGAGACAGACGATACAGTAGCGGCTAATGGAGGAAGAGGATGATGTAGATAAACACAATATGGAATTTTTTCCCGTGTTGTGTGTGGATAGACTCAGAAGCTCATATGTATTATTATTGAACACTCATAACTCGTGCTGCTCCCAGCTTAATACTGGTGAATCACTCGTTGCCCCCGGTAACCCCCGCTGTAAAACCAAGCTGCCTCTAGTGGAGATCATATGCAATTACCCATAAATGAGGAGCTTGAGCTGCTGCGAGTGCTGAACACCTCTAGCGTCTGGAAGCTGCTCGTATCTCAAATATTTACTCATATCTCAAATATTTACTCATATCTCAAAGCAAAAAAAAATGCTAGAAGGCTTGCACGTATCTCAGAATACTCATATGTCAGGATGCTCGTATCTCAAGGTATTACTGTATTTAAAGCATTTATTAATCTTTGATTGTTCATGCTGGTTCACAGTGATTGTAATAAAGTGTTAAATCACTGCATATGATTAGACTTCATCTGATTGCATGTATTAGAGCAGATTTGGGCACATGTGGTTGATTACGACGCTCTCTCGCTCTCTTCCTGTCCGTCTGCAGGAGAAGGAGATGGAGAAGCAGAAGCTGCTGTATCAGCAGGCCAGACTTCACGACCGCGGCGCCGCAGAGATGGTGCTGCAGACCATCAGCGCCAGCAAAGGTCAGAACACACACCTCACAACCTCCTGCGATGTGTGTTTGTGCTGATCGGGCCAATGGGATTGTGTTTTCCATGCAGGAGAGATGGGGCCGATGGTGGCTTCCACACTCAAGCTGGGAATCGCCATTCTCAACGGAGGAAACTCCACCGTTCAGCAGGTGATTCGCTTTAAATCATTTACTCTAATTGTTGTGTTGCCGCAGAATGTGCCGATTGGTTAGTGTGCCGTTTGTCCCGCCCCTCCTTTGCTGTGATTGGACGGCTGTGTGGAAAGCGAACCAGTTCTGCATTTATCAACTGTCAACGTCCGGAAAATAACAGCAAGCACTCGCTTGTTTTTTTTTATATTAGCTGAACATCAAAAGTGTGTCAAAGAATCTGATGGTTCTTGCAGCTGCAGTTTGACTCATTTGATCTGCTTTTTGTTCTGCAGAAAATGCTGGACTACCTGAAAGACAAACGGGACGTTGGATTTTTCCAGAGTCTGGCGGGACTCATGCAGTCATGCAGGTATAACAGTGACTGAATGTAACGATTATACACTGCTCAATAATGAAGGGAACACTTGATCATCACAGTTCATCTTCAGGATGTCAATCTGTCCGGTTGGGAAGCAGAAGTGATTGTGAATCAGTTTCTCCTGCTTTAGTGCAAATGAAAGTGAATCAGATGCACTGGAGAGGAAACCGCAACACAATCCCTGAAAGAGAAGGATTCAGCAGCCGGTGGCCAGAGACGATTGTTCTCTCCTTATTCTTCCTGACGGATTTGTGTTTAGTTGTGTGTTTTCTTAGGGATCTTGTCTGTCAGAGTTCGGGATAGAGACGGGCGTTACACGAGGAGATCCCGGGAGACGGGCGTTACAGGAAGAGATCCAGGGAGACGGGCGTTACAGGAAGAGATCCCGGGAGACGGGCGTTACACGAGGAGATCGCGGGAGACGGGCGTTACAGGAAGAGATCCCGAGAGACGGGCGTTACACGAGGAGATCGCGGGAGACGGGCGTTACACAAGGAGATCCCGGGAGACGGGCGTTACAGGAAGAGATCCAGGGAGACGGGCGTTACAGGAAGAGATCCCGGGAGACGGGCGTTACACGAGGAGATCGCGGGAGACGGGCGTTACAGGAAGAGATCCCGAGAGACGGGCGTTACAGGAAGAGATCCCGAGAGACGGGCGTTACACGAGGAGATCGCAGGAGACGGGCGTTACAGGAAGAGATCGCAGGAGACGGGCGTTACAGGAAGAGATCCCGAGAGACGGGCGTTACAGGAAGAGATCCCGAGAGACGGGCGTTACACGAGGAGATCCAGGGAGACGGGCGTTACACGAAGAGATCCCGGGAGACGGGAGCGTTACACGAGGAGATCGCGGGAGACGGGCGTTACAGGAGGAGATCGCGGGAGACGGGCGTTACAGGAAGAGATCCCGGGACACGGGCGTTACAGGAGGAGATCGCGGGAGACGGGCGTTACACGAGGAGATCGCGGGAGACGGGCGTTACACGAGGAGATCCCGGGAGACGGGCGTTACACAAGGAGATCGCGGGAGACGGGCGTTACAGGAAGAGATCCCGGGAGACGGGCGTTACAGGAGGAGATCGCGGGAGACGGGCGTTACACGAGGAGATCGCGGGAGACGGGCGTTACACGAGGAGATCCCGGGAGACGGGCGTTACACGAGGAGATCCCGGGAGACGGGCGTTACACGAGGCGATCCCGGGAGACGGGCGTTACACGAGGAGATCCAGGGAGACGGGCGTTACACGAGGAGATCGCGGGAGACGGGCGTTACACGAGGAGATCGCGGGAGACGGGCGTTACAGGAAGAGATCCCGGGAGACGGGCGTTACAGGAGGAGATCGCGGGAGACGGGCGTTACACGAGGAGATCCAGGGAGACGGGCGTTACACGAGGAGATCCAGGGAGACGGGCGTTACATGAAGAGATCACGGGAGACGGGCTATACAGGAAGAGATCCCAAGAGACAGGCGTTACACGAGGAGATCCCGGGAGACGGGCGTTACACGAGGAGATTCCGGGAGACGGGCGTTACAGGAGGAGATCCCGGGAGACGGGCGTTACACGAGGAGATTCCGGGAGACGGGCGTTACAGGAGGAGGTCCAGGGAGACGGGCGTTACAGGAGGAGATTCCGGGAGACGGGCGTTACACGAGGAGATTCCGGGAGACGGGCGTTACAGGAGGAGATCCCGACAGACGGGCGTTACAGGAGGAGGTCCAGGGAGACGGGCGTTACAGGAGGAGGTCCAGGGAGACGGGCGTTACAGGAGGAGGTCCAGGGAGACGGGCGTTACACGAGGAGATTCCGGGAGACGGGCGTTACAGGAGGAGGTCCAGGGAGACGGGCGTTACAGGAGGAGATTCCGGGAGACGGGCGTTACACGAGGAGATTCCGGGAGACGGGCGTTACAGGAGGAGATCCCGACAGACGGGCGTTACACGAGGAGGTCCAGGGAGACGGGCGTTACAGGAGGAGGTCCAGGGAGACGGGCGTTACACAAGGAGATCCAGGGAGACGGGCGTTACACGAGGAGATTCCGGGAGACGGGCATTACAGGAGGAGGTCCAGGGAGACGGGCGTTACAGGAGGAGATCGCGGGAGACGGGCGTTACACGAGGAGATCGCGGGAGACGGGCGTTACACGAGGAGATCCCGGGAGACGGGCGTTACACAAGGAGATCGCGGGAGACGGGCGTTACAGGAAGAGATCCCGGGAGACGGGCGTTACAGGAGGAGATCGCGGGAGACGGGCGTTACACGAGGAGATCGCGGGAGACGGGCGTTACACGAGGAGATCCCGGGAGACGGGCGTTACACGAGGCGATCCCGGGAGACGGGCGTTACACGAGGAGATCCAGGGAGACGGGCGTTACACGAGGAGATCGCGGGAGACGGGCGTTACACGAGGAGATCGCGGGAGACGGGCGTTACAGGAAGAGATCCCGGGAGACGGGCGTTACACGAGGAGATCCAGGGAGACGGGCGTTACACGAAGAGATCACGGGAGACGGGCTATACAGGAAGAGATCCCAAGAGACAGGCGTTACACGAGGAGATCCCGGGAGACGGGCGTTACACGAGGAGATTCCGGGAGACGGGCGTTACAGGAGGAGATTCCGGGAGACGGGCGTTACAGGAGGAGATCCCGGGAGACGGGCGTTACACGAGGAGATTCCGGGAGACGGGCGTTACAGGAGGAGGTCCAGGGAGACGGGCGTTACAGGAGGAGATTCCGGGAGACGGGCGTTACACGAGGAGATTCCGGGAGACGGGCGTTACAGGAGGAGATCCCGACAGACGGGCGTTACAGGAGGAGGTCCAGGGAGACGGGCGTTACAGGAGGAGGTCCAGGGAGACGGGCGTTACACGAGGAGATTCCGGGAGACGGGCGTTACAGGAGGAGGTCCAGGGAGACGGGCGTTACAGGAGGAGATTCCGGGAGACGGGCGTTACACGAGGAGATTCCGGGAGACGGGCGTTACAGGAGGAGATCCCAACAGACGGGCGTTACACGAGGAGGTCCAGGGAGACGGGCGTTACAGGAGGAGGTCCAGGGAGACGGGCGTTACACAAGGAGATCCAGGGAGACGGGCGTTACAGGAGGAGGTCCAGGGAGACGGGCGTTACAGGAGGAGGTCCAGGGAGACGGGCGTTACAGGAGGAGGTCCAGGGAGACGGGCGTTACACAAGGAGATCCAGGGAGACGGGCGTTACACAAGGAGATCCAGGGAGACGGGCGTTACACAAGGAGATCCAGGGAGACGGGCGTTACACGAGGAGATTCCGGGAGACGGGCATTACAGGAGGAGGTCCAGGGAGACGGGCGTTACACGAGGAGATTCCGGGAGACGGGCGTTACAGGAGGAGGTCCAGGGAGACGGGCGTTACAGAAGGAGATCCAGGGAGACGGGCGTTACAGGAGGAGATCCAGGGAGACGGGCGTTACAGGAGGAGATCCAGGGAGACGGGCGTTACAGGAGGAGATCCAGGGAGACGGGCGTTACAGGAGGAGATCCAGGGAGACGGGCGTTACAGGAGGAGGTCCAGGGAGACGGGCGTTACAGAAGGAGATCCAGGGAGACGGGCGTTACAGGAGGAGATCCAGGGAGACGGGCGTTACAGGAGGAGATCCAGGGAGACGGGCGTTACAGGAGGAGATCCCGACAGATGGGCGTTACAGGAGGAGATCCAGGGAGACGGGCGTTACAGGAGGAGATCCAGGGAGACGGGCGTTACAGGAGGAGATCCAGGGAGACGGGCGTTACAGGAGGAGATCCCGGGAGACGGGCGTTACACGAGGAGGATCCAGCAGGAGACAGAATGAGATCCAGCAGGAACTGGTGTGTTTTTCTGATCAACATGTCAGACACGAACTTCATGAGGATGGTGTTCCTCTAGTGATCCTGAATCCCATTGAGATCCTCATCATGTATCGGAGAGTCCGAAGCGTCAGCATCAGCACAGACGGTCCAGGAGTTACGGATCCCTGATCCAGATCCGGGAGGAGATCAGGACTCCATCCTCCATCCCATCAGGAGCCGGTTGTTGTTGAAACAGACACATGGAGCCGAACGACTGACGACATCATGAGCTGCTGTGATGAACTTCATGAGTTTCACCAGCGCAAACTTCAGATTATTCACTGATTCATGGAGTGATTGTGAATCATCAGTGTGTTGATGATTTGAATTTATACATTTGAACAAATTGAATATTTCATTCATTGAGATCCAGTGTGTGATTTAAGTGTTCCCTTGATTTTTTTGAGCAGTGTATAATGATGAAAAGCTTTATTTCTGTAGCGTTTTATGACAGATTGTTTCTTTCGTATAAGTTATGAGAACTTCATCAAATAAGAGGCGCATTTAAAGCAGCTCTACAGAAGAAATTAGATCAGTGCAGTTCAATAACCAATAATAATTCATGAGTTCTGAAGTTCTGATGAAAGTTTGTGCTCCAGTGTTCTGGATCTGAACGCGTTTGAGCGGCAGAATAAAGCTGAAGGTCTCGGGATGGTGACGGAGGAAGGATCAGGTATGATACATATATATTATAGCTTGTGTCATTCTGCCATGTGATATAACAGGTCATTTTTTCAAGCACGGAATCGTCATGTTCATTCCACTTGACTTATCATGCCATTTCTGTGTTAATTTAATTGAGTTATTGATTTTAAAATACAGTAATGCTACGTTTGTGTTAAGTGCACGTATCCCAGAATCCATTCTGAAGACGTCTCTGTCAAATATAATTGTTATTTTCCTTTTTCTTTATGTGTGCGTGTGCATGTGTGTGTGTACATGTGTGTGTGTGTGTGTGTGTGTGTGTGTGTGTGTGCGTGTGTGTGCGTGCGTGCGCTTGAAATGGTCTTCAGATGTGTGTAAGCAGAAATACTCAGACTCGAACACTCAAAAGTGTGCGTGAGACACTCACCCAACCCTTACATGTCTGTCTTTGAATAGTGACCGTTTTGCCATTTTAAGTGAACTGAAAATTATTTTCAAACCTCATTTCATTTGAGTCTCAAATATGAAGCATGAATTTTCTATTCCTTGAGTTCTTTTTCAGGTTTCTTTATGTTTTCTATGTTGTAACATGACTTTTAAAGGGATAGTTCACACAAAAATGAACACTAATTTCACGGTCAGCAAGAGCTTCTTTCTTCAGTGGAACACAAAAGATGTTCTGGGAGCTCTTTATATATATATATATAATGCTGTTTAACTGTCTTCTGCTGAATTTATTAGATGATAAATACAGTAAAACAGTGTAATATTATATCAGTGTAAAACAGCTGTTTTCTATGTGAATATATAGTAAAGTGTCATTTATTCCTGTGATTAAAGCTGAATTTATTAGATGATAAATACAGTAAAACAGTGTAATATTATATCAGTGTAAAACAGCAGTTTTCTATGTGAATATATAGTAAAGTGTCATTTATTCCTGTGATTAAAGCTGAATTTATTAGATGATAAATACAGTAAAACAGTGTAATATTATATCAGTGTAAAACAGCTGTTTTCTATGTGAATATATAGTAAAGTGTCATTTATTCCTGTGATTAAAGCTGAATTTATTAGATGATAAATACAGTAAAACAGTGTAATATTATATCAGTGTAAAACAGCTGTTTTCTATATGAATATATAGTAAAGTGTCATTTATTCCTGTGATTAAAGCTGAATTTATTAGATGATAAATACAGTAAAACAGTGTAATATTATATCAGTGTAAAACAGCTGTTTTCTATGTGAATATATAGTAAAGTGTCATTTATTCCTGTGATTAAAGCTGAATTTATTAGATGATACAGTAAAACAGTGTAATATTATATCAGTGTAAAACAGCTGTTTTCTATGTGAATATATAGTAAAGTGTCATTTATTCCTGTGATTAAAGCTGAATTTATTAGATGATACAGTAAAACAGTGTAATATTATATCAGTGTAAAACAGCTGTTTTCTATGTGAATATATAGTAAAGTGTTATTTATTCCTGTGATTAAAGCTGAATTTATTAGATGATAAATACAGTAAAACAGTGTAATATTATATCAGTGTAAAACAGCTGTTTTCTATGTGAATATATAGTAAAGTGTCATTTATTCCTGTGATTAAAGCTGAATTTATTAGATGATAAATACAGTAAAACAGTGTAATATTATATCAGTGTAAACAGCTGTTTTCTATGTGAATATATAGTAAAGTGTCATTTATTCCAGTGATTAAAGCTGAATTTATGAGATGATAAATACAGTAAAACAGTGTAATATTATATCAGTGTAAACAGCTGTTTTCTATGTGAATATATAGTAAAGTGTCATTTATTCCTGTGATTAAAGCTGAATTTATTAGATGATAAATACAGTAAAACAGTGTAATATTATATCAGTGTAAAACAGTTGTTTTCTATGTGAATATATAGTAAAGTGTCATTTATTCCTGTGATTAAAGCTGAATTTATTAGATGATAAATACAGTAAAACAGTGTAATATTATATCAGTGTAAAACAGCTGTTTTCTATGTGAATATATAGTAAAGTGTCATTTATTCCTGTGATTAAAGCTGAATTTATTAGATGATAAATACAGTAAAACAGTGTAATATTATATCAGTGTAAAACAGCAGTTTTCTATGTGAATATATAGTAAAGTGTCATTTATTCCTGTGATTAAAGCTGAATTTATTAGATGATAAATACAGTAAAACAGTGTAATATTATATCAGTGTAAAACAGCTGTTTTCTATATGAATATATAGTAAAGTGTCATTTATTCCTGTGATTAAAGCTGAATTTATTAGATGATAAATACAGTAAAACAGTGTAATATTATATCAGTGTAAAACAGCTGTTTTCTATGTGAATATATAGTAAAGTGTCATTTATTCCTGTGATTAAAGCTGAATTTATTAGATGATAAATACAGTAAAACAGTGTAATATTATATCAGTGTAAAACAGCTGTTTTCTATGTGAATATATAGTAAAGTGTCATTTATTCCAGTGATTAAAGCTGAATTTATTAGATGATAAATACAGTAAAACAGTGTAATATTATATCAGTGTAAAACAGCTGTTTTCTATGTGAATATATAGTAAAGTGTCATTTATTCCTGTGATTAAAGCTGAATTTATTAGATGATAAATACAGTAAAACAGTGTAATATTATATCAGTGTAAAACAGCTGTTTTCTATGTGAATATATAGTAAAGTGTCATTTATTCCTGTGATTAAAGCTGAATTTATTAGATGATAAATACAGTAAAACAGTGTAATATTATATCAGTGTAAAACAGCTGTTTTCTATGTGAATATATAGTAAAGTGTCATTTATTCCTGTGATTAAAGCTGAATTTATTAGATGATAAATACAGTAAAACAGTGTAATATTATATCAGTGTAAACCAGCTCATATTTTAGTGAAAACCATCATGATCTTTGATGAACAGAAAGTTCAAAAGAACAGCATTTATTTGCAGGAGAATCTTTTGTAACATTATAAAGTCTTTTGAATGTCACTTTTGATCAATATAATGCATCCTTGATGAATAAAAATATTAATTTCTTTTTTTTAACCCAATCGTCAGAACGGTAGTTTATAAATGAGAGAGGCCATAAAAACCTTTCCTTTGACTGTAAAAGAGGAATCCTCTTCCTGTTCTGAAACGCAGCAACACATGACAGAAGGTTCATGTTCGTCTGCACTATTCCTTTAACCTGCAAGTGTTTTTCTCTCTCTCTGATTCTTTATTTCTCTCTGAATTTTGCCTTTTTTTGTCATGATACCCTCTCTAAAAAGATCTGCTCTTTATTCACTCAAGTTTGGATTCAATCAGCATCATTTCTGCCTCTGTCAGACGCTCGTGTTCCTGGCCGTCGCTCGCTCGTCTCTCATTGGTCCGCGCAATAATCGGACGCTCTGATTGGCTGCGATCACTGCGGATAGATTGCAGGGTTGTGTCGCACCAGTTATTGTTTAGAATGGCACTGATTGAATCCAAAATACACAACAACTGACCTTGTGACCTGTATGACCTCTCACTTTTTTCTTTCCTTTTTTCCTTCTTTCTCTTTGTTTGGGTTAACGTTGCGTCAGTCATCACTCATGAGCGTGGTAATTATGCCTCCTGCCGTTTCGCTGTGGTTTAGCTGTGTGTGACCCTGAGCCCAACACCTTCCCTCTGCCCTGCGTTTCCTGTCGCAAGCCCCGCCCCCGCCAGAGCTCTAGCCAATCATGCGCTGGCATTGCTCTCAGGATTTAGAGACGTAAGATCAGGGTTCGAGACACCGACACTCGTTTCGACCGATAGAGAGCCGAGTTCACATGTAAAGGGTGTTTCTTCGACTACGGACACATTTCAGAAATTTAACTCGCATGAACATCTTCATATCCATCAAAAATGGCTAATTGGCTAATTTAGCTAGCATTTCATACAGCCTAAATAAAATTTAAAAAATGTTTTGACACTATAAACATTATTTGACAGAATTAAAGCTTGTAATGCAATCTTTTTAATTATGATTATTTTAGAGGAATGTATTATGATTACTAAATATTATTTTATTAGAGGAAGCTTTTATTTTGTTTTCGAGTAATATATTTTTTTACTGCTTTACAGTAATATGTTTTATTATTTATTTTTAAATACATTATATTTTTATTATATCTATAGGAATATTTTGATTATTTTAGAGCATTATTATTATTTGCTCTAAAAGGCAGGAATAATTCTTATAGAGGAATAATTCTTATAATTAAGGGTAATATTTTTATATTTTATATTTTTGTCTGCGATGAGGGTTAAACAATTAAATCTATACATTAAAGGCATTTGATAAGTAGTAAAAGTAAGTGATGAATGTGTGAACGAGTGGCAGTAGTTGCAGAAACACCGCTTGAGTGTTGCAGCCTACGGTCTGTGGGCGGATCTGTAGTCGTAAGCCCCTCCCCTTCCTGCTCCTCCCCTTCCTGTCGGCTCTCAGTGGCGCAGCGGCTGGGTGTTTGGTTAGGAGCGTGTCTCTGTGGTTTGATGTGGTCGAGCTGCTCTGAGAGTAGGATGATGATGATGATGATGATGGTGATGGTGACGATCTCTCAGCAGCAGTCGCCCCAATCTCTCCTTCCTCTTCCTCTTCCACTTCCTTCTTCTTCCTCTTCCACTTCCTCCTTCTTCTTCCTTCTTCTTCCTTCCACTTCCTCTTCCTCCTCCACTTCCTCTTCTTCCTTTCTTTTTCTGCCTTCCTCTTCCTCCTCCTCCACCTCCTCCTTCCACTTCCTTCCCTCCTCCTTCCTTTTCCTCCTCCTTCCTCTACCTCTTCCTCCTTCTTCCTTTTTCTTCCTCTACCTCTTCCTCCTCCTTCCTCTTTCCTCTTCCTTCATTCCTCCTTCCTTTTGCTCCTCCTTCCTCTTCGTCCTCCTTCCTCTTCTTCTTCCTCCTTTCTCTTTCTTCCTTCCTCCTCATTTTCCTCCTCCTCCTTCCTCCTCTTTCCTCTACCTCTTCCTCCTCCTTCCTATTCCTTCCTCCTTCCTCTTCATCTTCCTCCTATTCCTCCTTCCTCTTCCTTTCTCATCCTCTTCTTCCTCCTCCTTCCTCCTCCTCCCTCTACGTCTTCCTCCTATTCCTCCTTCCTCTTCCTTCCTCCTCCTCCTCCTTCTTCCTCTTCCTCCTTCCTCCTCTTTCCTCTACCTCTTCCTCCTCCTTATTCCTCCTCCTCCTTCCTATTCCTTCCTTCCTCCTTCCTCTACCTCTTCCTCCTTCCTCTACGTCTTCCTCCTATTCCTCCTTCCTCTTCCTTTATCCTCCTCTTCTTCCTCCTCCTTCCTCTACGTCTTCCTCCTATTCCTCCTTCCACTTTCTCCTTCCTCTTCCTTCCTCCTCCTCCTTCTCCTCCTTCTTCTTCCTCTTCCTCCTCCTCTTCCTTCCTCGTCCTCCTCCTCCTCCCTCGTCCTCCTCCTTCTTCCTCTTCCTCCTCTTCCTTCCTCTTCCTCCTCTTCCTCCCCCTTCTTCCTCTTCCTCCTCCTCCTTCTTCCTCCTTCCTCTACGTCTTCCTCCTATTCCTCCTTCCACTTTCTCCTTGCTCTTCCTTGTCCTCCTCCTCCTTCTTCCTCTTCCTCCCCCTCCTTCCTCTTCTTCCTCCTTCTACCTCCTCCTCCTTCTTCCTCTTCCTCCCCCTCTTTCCTCTTCCTCCCTGACGGGTCTGAGCTGTTCAGTTGGTGTCGTGTGCTGTTGTTCTTGCTGTTTCCTTCACTCTATTTCTTTTTGTTTCTGGGGTGATTGTTTTTATGTTTTCTTGTGTTTCTCTGGAGATCAGTGCTGTGTTTTCTATCGTATCACCCATCTGCATTTCTGTTGACTGGTTTGGTCATGCGTCATCCGTTCAGTTTGCCGTTTCAATGCTGGTGGGAATGATGGACCAGAGGAAGTCTAACCAAACCACAGATAAATGTGTATTTCCATGTATTCTTATCATAATGTGTATTAGATGTCATTGGTCTCTTTGCATGCTGCATTGAGAGTTAGTTGTAATGATCTCAGATCATCATTGCTGACGCTCAGCTGAAAGTGCGGATCAAAACGCTTCATCTCCACTGAACTGAGCGCTCTGCATAGACGGCAACTCTGATCAGATCATTTCTCAGGAACCAGTGAATTATTATATTATTATGAGCATCTTTGTCATTTGTTTACTCATCTTACTTAAGGCTTTCTGAGGTCGAAGGGCACAGAGTAATATTGTTGTTATTTTAGAGCAATATTTTTATAGTTTAGAATAGTTTTATTTAAACAACTTTTAGTATTTTTGTTTTGTTTTAGATTGATAGTTTTTACTGGCTTAGAGAAATTGAGAGATATTGAGATATTTAAATATTTTTTGTTATCCTTTATTTTCTACTTTTAATGTTGTAAAAAAATTAAGTGAATCTTTATATTTTATTGTTATATTTTGTATTATTTTAGGTCAATATTTTTTGTTATTTAAATTATTTTAGAGGATTTTATTTGATGAATTTTTTTTATTTATTACAATTTAGAATATATATATTTTTTTTAACTTTTTTATTTTAGAGGGTTTTATTTATTATTTTTGGTCAATGTTTTTTTTTTTATAATAGACAAATTATTTTTAATTTTTAAGTATTATTAATTTGTTTTATTATTATAGACTATTTTTTTTTCTATTTTTTGAAGAATATTCTTTTCATTGTTTTAATTTTTAGACTTTTTTCTTAGAGCAATAGTTTTTAATCAATTGTTTGAGAGTAATATTTTTGTATTATTTTAGATAAAAACAATTTTGTTAGAGCAATATTGTTTCTGTTATTATATTGCAAGATGCAAAGCTGCTTGAGAATTTGTCTGAAAAGAAACGGTAATATGGCGTCTTCCTGTCCTCCTGTAATGCTGTCTATGTAGGGAGCTCACTAGGTTTTGGAACAGAATCCATCAGACACTGAAGGAACACTCAAGCACTTTCAGGTTGGCTTGTGAGAACAGCATTTCTGTGTGTTTTTCTTGAGGTTATTTCATAGTTGTGACACTGGTGTTTAGAGCACAGCTGCTCTTCCTCAAACACTGTGACATCATGTTCCTCGCAGGCGATCAGAGCCTCTCTCTGTCTGCAGACGTCTCGCGGGTCAGGTGACACCCGTCAGATCGCCTCGTTTCACAGGCTTTTATAGGAAGCGATACTAGCTCTGCCGTAGATGACGGATGATCCCAGCATGTTTCCAAATGTATTCCAGAATATAAACATAATACAATAATTGCATTCCTTTAATCTTTATCCCTCAATATAATCAGAGATGACTTAACAGTAACAAACAGGAAAATAGGGGATGCAAACTTCATCAAATATGATACGCATTCAGGTTCTGCTGTTAAGCTGTAGTCATACGACTGTAGGATCTGACCTGTGACCTCTGACAGCAGACGTCTGATGACCCAAGCTCATTTATGGTGTGTGTGTGTGTGTGGGTCAGTGTGTCCCACGGCTTTAACGTCTGACTCTGCTGCCGCGCAGGTGAAAAGGTCATGCAAGATGACGAGTTCACCTGCGACCTCTTCCGCTTCCTCCAGCTGCTCTGTGAAGGACACAACTCAGGTGCGTCTCAGCTGCCACTGCGGATACGCTCAGGCTCTCTGATGCGTCATAGTGTTAGCGTAGTGTGCGTCGTAGAGTTAGCGTAGTGTGCGTCGTAGAGTTAGCGTAGTGTGCGCCGTATAGTTAGCGTAGTGTGCGTCGTAGAGTTAGCGTAGTGTGCGTCGTAGAGTTAGCGTAGTGTGCGCCGTAGAGTTAGCGTAGTGTGCGTCGTAGAGTTAGCGTAGTGTGCGTCGTAGAGTTAGCGTAGTGTGCGCCGTAGAGTTAGCGTAGTGTGCTCCGTAGAGTTAGCGTAGTGTGCTCCGTAGAGTTAGCGTAGTGTGCTCCGTAGAGTTAGCGTAGTGTGCGCCGTAGAGTTAGCGTAGTGTGCGTCGTAGAGTTAGCGTAGTGTGCGTCGTAGAGTTAGCGTAGTGTGCGTCGTAGAGTTAGCGTAGTGTGCGCCGTAGAGTTAGCGTAGTGTGCGCCGTAGAGTTAGCGTAGTGTGCGCCGTAGAGTTAGCGTAGTGTGCGCCGTAGAGTTAGCGTAGTGTGCGCCGTAGAGTTAGCGTAGTGTGCGTCGTAGAGTTAGCGTAGTGTGCGCCGTAGAGTTAGCGTAGTGTGCTCCGTAGAGTTAGCGTAGTGTGCGCCGTAGAGTTAGCGTAGTGTGCTCCGTAGAGTTAGCGTAGTGTGCTCCGTAGAGTTAGCGTAGTGTGCGTCGTAGAGTTAGCGTAGTGTGCGTCGTAAAGTTAGCGTAGTGTGCGCCGTAGAGTTAGCGTAGTGTGCGTCGTAGAGTTAGCGTAGTGTGCGCCGTAGAGTTAGCGTAGTGTGCGCCGTAGAGTTAGCGTAGTGTGCGTCGTAGAGTTAGCGTAGTGTGCGCCGTAGAGTTAGCGTAGTGTGCGCCGTAGAGTTAGCGTAGTGTGCGCCGTATAGTTAGCGTAGTGTGCGTCGTAAAGTTAGCGTAGTGTGCGCCGTAAAGTTAGCGTAGTGTGCGCCGTAGAGTTAGCGTAGTGTGCGCCGTAGAGTTAGCGTAGTGTGCGTCGTAAAGTTAGCGTAGTGTGCGCCGTAGAGTTAGCGTAGTGTGCGCCGTAGAGTTAGCGTAGTGTGCGCCGTAGAGTTAGCGTAGTGTGCTCCGTAGAGTTAGCGTAGTGTGCTCCGTAGAGTTAGCGTAGTGTGCTCCGTAGAGTTAGCGTAGTGTGCGCCGTAGAGTTAGCGTAGTGTGCTCCGTAGAGTTAGCGTAGTGTGCGTCGTAGTGTTAGCGTAGTGTGCGTCGTAGAGTTAGCGTAGTGTGCTCCGTAGAGTTAGCGTAGTGTGCGCCGTAGAGTTAGCGTAGTGTGCTCCGTAGAGTTAGCGTAGTGTGCTCCGTAGAGTTAGCGTAGTGTGCGCCGTAGAGTTAGCGTAGTGTGCTCCGTAGAGTTAGCGTAGTGTGCGTCGTAGTGTTAGCGTAGTGTGCGTCGTAGAGTTAGCGTAGTGTGCTCCGTAGAGTTAGCGTAGTGTGCTCCGTAGAGTTAGCGTAGTGTGCTCCGTAGAGTTTGCGTAGTGTGCTCCGTAGAGTTAGCGTAGTGTGCTCCGTAGAGTTAGCGTAGTGTGCTCCGTAGAGTTAGCGTAGTGTGCTCCGTAGAGTTAGCGTAGTGTGCTCCGTAGAGTTAGCGTAGTGTGCTCCGTAGAGTTAGCGTAGTGTGCGTCGTAGAGTTAGCGTAGAGTTAGCGTAGTGTGCGTCGTAAAGTTAGCGTAGAGTTAGCGTAGTGTGCGTCGTAAAGTTAGCGTAGTGTGCGCCGTAGAGTTAGCGTAGTGTGCGTCGTAGAGTTAGTGTAGTGTGCGCCGTAAAGTTAGCGTAGTGTGCGCCGTAGAGTTAGCGTAGTGTGCGTCGTAGAGTTAGCGTAGTGTGCGCCGTAGAGTTAGCGTAGTGTGCGCCGTAAAGTTAGCGTAGTGTGCGCCGTATAGTTAGCGTAGTGTGCGCCGTAAAGTTAGCGTAGTGTGCGCCGTAAAGTTAGCGTAGTGTGCGCCGTAAAGTTAGCGTAGTGTGCGCCGTAGAGTTAGCGTAGTGTGCGTCGTAGAGTTAGCGTAGTGTGCGCCGTAGAGTTAGCGTAGTGTGCGCCGTAGAGTTAGCGTAGTGTGCGCCGTAGAGTTAGCGTAGTGTGCGTCGTAGAGTTAGTGTAGTGTGCGCCGTAAAGTTAGCGTAGTGTGCGCCGTAGAGTTCGCGTAGTGTGCGCCGTAGAGTTAGCGTAGTGTGCTCCGTAGAGTTAGCGTAGTGTGCTCCGTAGAGTTAGCGTAGTGTGCTCCGTAGAGTTAGCGTAGTGTGCGTCGTAGAGTTAGCGTAGTGTGCGTCGTAAAGTTAGCGTAGAGTTAGCGTAGTGTGCGTCGTAAAGTTAGCGTAGTGTGCGCCGTAAAGTTAGCGTAGTGTGCGCCGTAGAGTTAGCGTAGTGTGCGCCGTAAAGTTAGCGTAGTGTGCGCCGTAGAGTTAGCGTAGTGTGCGTCGTAGTGTTAGCGTAGTGTGCGTCGTAGAGTTAGCGTAGTGTGCTCCGTAGAGTTAGCGTAGTGTGCGCCGTAGAGTTAGCGTAGTGTGCGCCGTATAGTTAGCGTAGTGTGCTCCGTAGAGTTAGCGTAGTGTGCGTCGTAGAGTTAGCGTAGTGTGCTCCGTAGAGTTAGCGTAGTGTGCTCCGTAGAGTTAGCGTAGTGTGCTCCGTAGAGTTAGCGTAGTGTGCTCCGTAGAGTTAGCGTAGTGTGCTCCGTAGAGTTAGCGTAGTGTGCTCCGTAGAGTTAGCGTAGTGTGCGCCGTAGAGTTAGCGTAGTGTGCGCCGTAGAGTTAGCGTAGTGTGCGCCGTAGAGTTAGCGTAGTGTGCGCCGTAGAGTTAGCGTAGTGTGCGCCGTAGAGTTAGCGTAGTGTGCGTCGTAGAGTTAGCGTAGTGTGCGCCGTAGAGTTAGCGTAGTGTGCGCCGTAAAGTTAGCGTAGTGTGCGCCGTAGAGTTAGCGTAGTGTGCGCCGTAGAGTTAGCGTAGTGTGCGCCGTATAGTTAGCGTAGTGTGCGCCGTAGAGTTAGCGTAGTGTGCGTCGTAAAGTTAGCGTAGTGTGCGCCGTAGAGTTAGCGTAGTGTGCGTCGTAGAGTTAGCGTAGTGTGCGCCGTAGAGTTAGCGTAGTGTGCGTCGTAAAGTAAGCGTAGTGTGCGCCGTAGAGTTAGGTTAGCGTAGTGTGCGTCGTAAAGTTAGCGTAGTGTGCGCCGTAGAGTTAGCGTAGTGTGTGTCGTAGAGTTAGCGTAGTGTGTGTCGTAGAGTTAGCGTAGTGTGCGTCGTAGAATAATTAATTTTTTAAACTGAGATTTTGTCCATCAGGAACTGATTAGATTATGAAAGGTGGACGTACAGTTATTAATTAATCCTCATTGCATATTTCAAGTACAGTTTGATGTTGCTTTGCCTATTTAGATGACAATAATTGTGCGTCCGTGCTTCAGATTTTCAGAACTACCTGCGAACGCAGACGGGTAACAACACAACGGTCAACATCATCATCTCTACGGTGGATTACCTGCTCAGAGTCCAGGTGAGCGGTTCCTCCGTGAACACGTCACGTTCTGATAACACACATCTGACACGCGTGTGCTCTGCGTGTTCTCAGGAGTCCATCAGTGATTTCTACTGGTACTATTCTGGGAAAGACGTCATCGACGAACAAGGCCAACGCAATTTCTCCAAAGCAATCAATGTAGCCAAGCAAGTCTTCAACACTCTCACAGAGTACATTCAGGTGCGCTCCGTCTCTTCACTGCGCTTGTGTTCTCCGTGTGGATGCGATCCAGTTATCCCAATGATCATTGTGTGGTTTTAGGGCCCTTGCACTGGGAATCAGCAGAGTCTGGCTCACAGTCGCCTGTGGGACGCAGTTGTGGGTTTCCTGCATGTTTTTGCACATATGCAAATGAAGCTGTCTCAGGTAAACATCCACAGTGAGCTCAACAAACCCTCTTGAAATGAGAGACCTTGATACACAGAACCTCAGTTTAGTTACTGTGATATTATTTGTGCTGCAGGATTCAAGCCAAATCGAGCTTTTGAAGGAGCTCATGGATCTTCAGAAGGATATGGTTGTGATGCTCCTCTCCATGTTGGAGGGTCAGTTCGCTTTGTTTGATTGAATGACTTGTTTACAGCTGGTATTAATATGTGTTTTGGGCGATGGGATTGCAAGCAGACGAGGCAGACACATTCCCATTTACACCTATCTGTCTGTTTAGTCCACTTTCAACCACATCTGTCCTGATTGCTTCGAGGGGAGGGTCTATGGGTGGGTAAATGTTTTGCACTTTATTTCAGATCTAATGGACAAAAAAAGCTTGTGCAATTTACAGATGACATACGGAGAGCAGAGTATGCGTGAGAAATCAGGCCGATTGAGTTATTGTGCTTGGTAGTTTTTCCCTTTTCAAACCAAACTTGGGTCTTCAGCCACCAAAGTTTAAATCCCGTTTCGCCAGCATTCTTCCCATAGTGTTTAGGTCAGTAGGAGAAGAGTAGGTGGTCTTTTAGTGGCTGTTCGAGTGCATTTGACCACATGAGTGTTTACACTATGAACGCAGTCCGGTCAAAACAGTGGTTGAAAGTGGACAAGCTATTACCTTAGCATCTTAATACCAAGTGTAAACAGGGCCACGGTAAAGTTCACAACCTGGAAGACAAATGACCCTAATTATCTCTCCTTTGTTTTAGGAAATGTTGTGAATGGCACCATTGGAAAGCAGATGGTGGACATGTTGGTGGAGTCCTCAAACAACGTGGAGATGATTCTGAAGTTCTTTGACATGTTCCTCAAACTGAAAGATCTGACATCATCAGATGCCTTCAAAGAGTACGACCCCGATGGCAAAGGCGTCATCTCGAAGAGGGATTTCCACAAGGCCATGGAGAGTCATAAACATTACACCCAATCTGAGACAGAATTCCTGCTCTCCTGTGCGGAAACCGATGAAAATGAGCTCCTGGACTACGAAGAGTTCGTCGAACGCTTCCACGAACCAGCGAAGGACATCGGCTTCAACGTTGCCGTTCTCCTGACTAATCTCTCGGAGCACATGCCCCATGACTCTCGCCTCCAGACCTTCCTGGAGCTGGCCGAGAGCGTGCTGAACTATTTCCAGCCGTACCTGGGCCGCATCGAGATCATGGGCAGCGCCAAGCGGATCGAACGCGTGTACTTCGAGATCAGCGAGTCCAGTCGCACCCAGTGGGAGAAGCCGCAGGTCAAGGAGTCAAAACGGCAGTTCATCTTCGATGTGGTGAACGAAGGGGGTGAGAAGGAGAAAATGGAGCTCTTCGTCAACTTCTGTGAAGATACCATCTTTGAGATGCAGTTGGCGGCGCAGATGTCCGACGCTGCCGAGCGATTAGCCAGTAAAGAGGACAACGAGAGAGAGAAACCTGAGGAGGAGAGTCCCGAGATGGGCTTCTTCTCAGTCACCACCGTGCGAACGGCTCTCTTTGCTCTACGATACAACGTGATGCTCTTAATGAAGGTGCTGTCCATGAAGAGCCTCAAGAAGCAGGTGAAGAAAGCCAAGAAGATGACGGTAAAGGACATGGTGACCACGCTAGTGTCCTTCTATTGGAGCGTCCTGCTGGGCCTGCTGCACTTTGCCTTCAGCGTCGCTCGAGGATTTTTCCGGATCACGTACAACAGCTTTCTCGGGGGGAGTCTGGTGGAGGGTGCCAAGACCATGAAGGTGTCGGAGCTCCTGGCCAACATGCCTGACCCGACTCAGGACGAAGTGAGGGGAGAGACGGAAGACGGTGAGAAGAAACACATCGACAAAACCTCACCCGAGGAAGACCTGGCCGATCTGACCGTGGCCACAGATGACACTGATGTCCTGTCCGATATATTCGGTTTGGATTTGAAGAGAGAGGGAGGGCAATATAAACTGATGCCTCACAATCCAAACGCCAGCCTTACGGATTTGCTCAATACGCCCGTCCCGCAGCCACCCACACCCTCGCCCGAACTCCGCAGACGAATCCAGGTAACGGTTTCGATGGTGTTAGCGCATAAATGGTTTGCCGTGATTTTGCCAAAGTAAGACACGTTCCTGGAACATTTTATTGACCCTGTGACAAAAACATTGTCTAACCCAATTCCCTACCCTTAACCATAACTTAAACTTGATTGGAATGTTGTTCCTCAAAGATGTTGATCCAGGAATACTTGGTAAAATCACAATCACCGCATGTCGCAGGTCCGTATCAGCACTGACATGAATCTGTTGGGTTTTTATCTCCTTCATTGTTGGTTCCGTCAGACAAAGGGCTCTTCATCCTCAACTGATGAAGTTGTGGAGGAGACCAAATCAGTGCCTGAGAAAGCAGAGTAAGTCTTGTGTTTGTTGAAGGAAAAACTGACTGATAGTGTTTGTGTCGTCATCATAATACAGTAATGTCTTGAGATACGAGCATAATCCGGTCCAGGACGAGCTCGTAACTCCAGTTGCTCGTATCTCAAATCATTTTTTTCCATTTTTCCATTTTTCTTATGAGTTCTTGCCTTCGAGTTAGGGTTAGATACAGTAGTGGCTAATGGCGGCATGTGAGGAGGAGGAGGAGGGGGGATTACGTAAATTACGTAGATAACGTAATACACAATACTAAAGTGTAGTGTTTTTCCATGTTGTGTATTGGATAGAGTGTAATGAGTGCAATATATGCCTCAGAAGTTCATATTTATTATGATTGAACACTCATAACTCGTGCTGCTCCCAGCTTAATACTGGTGAATCACTCGTTGCCCCCGGTAACCCCCGCTGTAAAACCAAGCTGCCTCTAGTGGAGATCATATGCAATTACCCATAAATGTATATAACACACACCACAGGAAGACTCGCGGGAGATGCTCAGGGAAGTCGAGGAACACGTGAAGTGAAGGAGTGAGGCGCGTAGACTCTGAGTGCTTCTAGCGTCCGCGTCTCTCAGCTGCTCGTATCTCAAATATTTACTCGTATTTCAAAGCAAAAAATTTGCTCGAAGGCTTGCTTGTATCTCAGAGTACTCTTATGTCGGGACGCTCGTATCTCAAGGTATTATTGTATTTGCATTCTGAGTACTGATTTGTTCCCTTTTTAAGAAGGGAAAATGGAGAGAAAGCACAAAAGAAGAAGGACGAAGCGGTGAAGCGTAAGGTCAGACTGCATTACTCCAGATCAGACGAGCCTGATCTACAGGAGTCGGCCTTCTGGAAGAAGATCATCGCTTACCAACGCAAGCTGCTGGTCAGAACCCCTGAGATCTCGTGTTTGTGTCTCATAATGTCATGCTAACATATGGATGGATCACAGAGCATTAGACACACATCTCTGTCTCTTCTCCCGCAGAACTATTTTGCACGAAATTTCTACAACATGAGAATGTTGGCTTTGTTTGTGGCCTTTGCAATCAACTTCATTCTGCTGTTTTACAAGGTGATTCACACAGCACACGAACACGGATAACAGCCGATCGAGCAACCGGTGTTTGTGTCTGAGCTTTAGTTTGCTCTCTTGTGAAGGTGTCCACGTCCTCGGCCCTGAGCGAAGGGAAGGAGGTGTTGTTCAGCACGTCCTCAGACACCAGCATCCGGTGGGATCCTGTGGGCGGCTCCGGCACTCGTCCGGTCGCTGTGCACTTTGTGCTGGAGGAGAGCAGCGGATACATGGAGCCCACGCTGCGGATCCTAGCCATCCTGCACACGGTCATCTCCTTCTTCTGCATCATCGGCTACTACTGCTTAAAGGTAAGAGACGGAGCGTCAGGAACCGGATTTGACATCAAACCATTACCAGTTATTCACTGCATGAAAGTAAATCAAATGCAAATGCATTGATTTATTAGCATTTTACATTCACATTCAGACATTTATCAGCTGCTTTTATCATCGCATTCAAGAAACACATTGACATTCTAATCAGTTCTTGCTTTCCCTGGGAATCGAACCCATGAGCTTGATGTTGCAAGCGCCGCTCTCTACTGAAAAGCTGTCAGTTATTCACTCAAAACCCATCAGATTGACCAACACTGGCCTAAAAAGTCTTTTAAACAGATATTATTCACACATTTTAGAAGAACTGAACATAGTTTCATTCATTTTAATGAAATCCAGTTGCTGAAACAATAAACCTGGCAGATTTGCATAAAAGATTAAATGCCCAGCAGTGTCAGTTTATAATAGGATTTTAATAAAAGCTCCAATTATTATTTCTGAATCCTTTAATAGAAAGCAGAGCTGTGATATTGTGTTTCTCCTCGAGGTTCCTCTGGTGATTTTCAAGCGGGAGAAGGAAGTGGCGAGAAAGCTGGAGTTTGACGGTCTGTACATCACCGAACAGCCGTCGGAAGACGACATTAAAGGCCAGTGGGACCGGCTGGTCATCAATACGCAGTGAGTGACCAGATTCAGTCAGAAACACGGCGGTAACGAGGCAACCCCACTAATTATGAAGTGCGGTCGTCATGACAGAGAATGTCGTTACATCGTTGTTCAGGTTTTCTGCTGGAAGCTGCAGTTGTGGCTTCAGATTCTGCTGTCGCTCGACATGGTTTAGCCGGATCTCAAATGAAACATTCAGTCGTTTGTCATGTTAATGAGCATTTCAAGAGTTAAAGCTTCAGGATGCAGGATAATGATTTATGAATATGATGATTTCATCTCTGTCTCTCAGGTCCTTCCCAAACAATTACTGGGATAAATTTGTGAAGCGGAAGGTGAGTTTGGAGACGTGTGCACAGATGACTCGTGTAGATGGACGACTCAAGAACATTCTTAATTAATACTGTGTGTGTGTGTGTAGGTGATGGA
>JAWRVZ010000561.1:47500-67500 GCA_037043235.1 Rhodeus uyekii
GGAATACATATTACATTTTGAGAACCTCTGATTTAAAGGGACAGTTCATCTAAAAATGTTAAGAATGTTCCTCACGCTCAAGTTTTCCACACCTGTATGAGTTTCTGTCTTCGGGACACAAAAGCAGATATTTGAAGGATTTTGTAATCACACAGTTTGGAAGTCAGCGGGTAAAGAGGATTAATCACACGATGATTCATGTTTCCTAATGAAATAACACTGGTGTGTGTGTGTGTGTGTGTGTGTGTGTGTGTGTGTGTGTGTGTGTGTGTGTGTCTGCAGATTTTTCTTCATGTATCTCATCAACAAGGATGAAACGGAGCACACAGGCCAGGTATTTCCCATCATGCTCTCTGCGTGTCCCGCGCGTCTGCTCTTCAACTCTCACTCTTGTTTGTCTTTCAGGAGTCGTATGTTTGGAAAATGTACCAGGAACGTTGCTGGGAATTCTTTCCTGCTGGCGACTGTTTCCGGAAACAATACGAGGACCAGCTCAATTAAAACACACACACACACACACACACACACACAAAGGGATGGCGGCTCCTTTGACTCGCAGTGAATATGTGAAGTTTATCGCTGCTCTTCTGCCATCCGACGCTTCTTCATCTCATTAACGAGCTCAAAGACTAATTGAAGAGGAGGAGGAGGGAGGAGACGGACTCATGCGGAGGAAGAGCGAACGCTGCACGTTTCTTTCGACGGATCCGGTGCCTTATGCAAGAAGAAGAGGAGACGGGGCGAGCGCTGGACCCTCAGGACTCGCGTCTCCTTCCTCTCGGTGGTTTTGGTAATGCACCCATACGACAGCAGAGTTACTCTTTATATAGAAAATATCCTTGAGAAAAATCTTTCATTGCATGTTTATTATGCAAGTTTAAGGAAACATTTGAAACGTAAAACGCAAGCTGATCTATATCACAGTTTTATAGGTTTAAGAACATTTAAGGTGTGTGTGTCAATCACGATATTATATCATGGACTTTCCTCTGTCGTTCGCCAAGAATACGTCCAAATCACATTCGCACTAGATTTAGTTTGACGCAGAAGCAATACCCATTCATGGAGTCCACCCTACACCCTACACACTACACCCTATACCCTACACCCTATACCCTACACACTACACCCTATACCCTACACACTACACCCTATACCCTACACCCTATACCCTACACCCTATACCCTACACACTACACCCTATACCCTACACCCTATACCCTACACACTACACCCTATACCCTACACACTACACCCTACACACTACACCCTATACACTACACCCTATACACTACACCCTACACACTACACCCTATACACTACACCCTACACACTACACCCTATACCCTACACACTACACCCTATACCCTACACACTACACCCTATACACTACACACTACACCCTACACACTACACCCTATACCCTACACACTACACCCTATACACTACACACTACACCCTATACACTACACACTACACCCTATACCCTACACACTACACCCTACACACTACACCCTATACCCTACACACTACACCCTATACACTACACACTACACCCTATACACTACACCCTATACCCTACACACTACACCCTATACCCTACACACTACACTCTATACCCTACACACTACACTCTATACCCTACACACTACACTCTATACCCTAAACACTACACCCTATACCCTACACACTACACTCTATACCCTACACACTACACTCTATACCCTAAACACTACACTCTATACCCTACACTCTATACCCTACACACTACACCCTATACCCTACACACTACACCCTATACCCTACACACTACACTCTATACCCTAAACACTACACCCTATACACTACACCCTACACACTACACCCTATACCCTACACACTACACCCTACACACTACACCCTATACCCTACACACTACACTCTATACCCTACACACTACACTCTATACCCTAAACACTACACTCTATACCCTACACTCTATACCCTACACACTACACCCTATACCCTACACACTACACACTACACCCTACACACTACACCCTATACCCTACACACTACACCCTATACCCTACACACTACACTCTATACCCTAAACACTACACCCTATACACTACACACTACACCCTATACCCTACACACTACACCCTACACACTACACCCTATACCCTACACACTACACTCTATACCCTACACACTACACTATATATCCTAAACACTACACCCTATACCCTACACTCTATACCCTACACACTACACCCTATACCCTACACACTACACCCTATACCCTACACACTACACCCTATACCCTACACTCTATACCCTACACACTACACCCTATACCCTACACACTACACCCTATACCCTACACACTACACTCTATACCCTACACACTACATTCTATACCCTACACACTACACCCTATACCCTACACTCTATACCCTACACACTACACTCTATACCCTACACACTACACCCTATACCCTACACACTACACACACTACACACACTATACCCTACACACTACACTCTATACCCTACACACTACACTCTATACCCTACACACTACACTCTATACCCTACACACTACACCCTATACCCTACACACTACACCCTATACCCTACACACTACACCCTATACCCTACACACTACACACACTACACACACTATACCCTACACACTACACTCTATACCCTACACACTACACTCTATACCCTACACACTACACTCTATACCCTACACACTACACCCTATACCCTACACACTACACCCTATACCCTACACACTACACTCTATACCCTACACACTACACTCTATACCCTACACACTACACTCTATACCCTAAACACTACACTCTATACCCTACACACTACACTCTATACCCTACACACTACACTCTATACCCTACACACTACACCCTACACCCTATACCCTACACACTACACTCTATACCCTACACACTACACACTATACCTTATACCCTACACACTACACCCTACACCTTATACCCTACACACTACACACTATACCTTACACCCTACACCCACACCATATACACTACACCATACACACTACATCCTATACCTTACACCCTATACACCATATCCCTATACACTACACCCTACACATTACACCCACACCCTATACCCTACACACTGCACCATATACCTTACACCCTATACACTATACCTACAGACTATAACCTACACACTACACCCTACACATTACACCCTACAACCTACACCCTAAACCCTATGCTCTACACCCTATACACTACACCCTATACCCTACACACTACATCCTACACAATATACCCTACACCCTTCACACTACACCATATACACTATACCTTACACACTGCACACTTCACCCTATACCATTACGCACTACACCCTAAACTCTACACACTACACACTATACCCTACACACTATACACTATACCCTACACATTACACACTATACCCTACACACTACACCCTATACCGTACACACTACACCCTACATCCTATATCCTATATCCTATAACCTACATCCTATACCCTATACCTTACGCCCTACTCCCTACACCCTACGGCCTACATCCTACACACTACATCTTCTGTACTACACCCTACGGCGACAGAGGAGTGAACATCAGCGTTTCCCCGCAGGAGCTCAACTCACGCTTAACAGCTGCAGAACTGCAACACGAGCGCGTGGCGCTCAGACTTTAGGAACTGCGTGACATTTGAGGGACATTTCCCATCCTTCAGGAAACCACTGCACTTTCTTTCATAGCCATGACAAAGACCAGATGCTTTTTATTTGTTATATATGAAACAATGTGAATCATTGCAATAACAACAAATGGGCTAAAAAAAAAAAGAACCAGCCGCTCGACTATGTGAGAGAAATTTTACTCATGTAAAGAATTTTGATAACAAAAAAAAACCTCATCGGAAATAATCTGACTTTAATGTACCATGTCGAGTTGTGCGCAATATACCTGTGTGTGATCTGTGAAGGGAAAGACATGCATGATTTTGAACAATAAAGCGATTATTTATTGATGCTGGCAGGTGAAGGTGTGTTTACTATCTCTCTCTCTCTCTCTCTCTCTCTCTATCTATCCATCCATATATCTATCTCTCTCTATATATATTTCTATATCTATCTATCTCTCTCTCTCTATCCATTCATCCATCCATCTATCTATCTCTCTCCATCCATCCATCTCTATCTATCCATCCATCTATCTATCCATCTCTCTCTATATATATATATATTTCTATATCTATCCGTCTATCCATCTCTCTCTCTATATATATATATATATTTCTATATCTATCCATCCATCTATCTATCTATCCATCCATCTATCTATCTCTCTCTGTCTTTTTCTCTCTATCTATCCATCTATCTATCTCTCTCTGTCTTTTTCTCTCTATCTATCTATAGCTCTCTATTATTTGCTCCGGCTGAAGTGGCTAAATTTTTTAATTTTCACTGATGGAAGTGCTTGTAAGTAATGATTCATGTAACATAATTTTTCCAGTTAGCCAATAATTGTGTGGGTGACAGTTTAATCTGTGGCCAAACATGCAGGTAAATATCTCGAGTAAACTCGTTTGTGTCAGTGTTCATGTTTTAGAGGCGCTGGATCTTTTATTACCTAAGTTTTCCCTGTGGATCCAGTGTTTCGCAAGGGCTCTTGGGTAATTAACCACAGATGAAGACCGTCCGCATCATCAAAGCATCTCAAACGAGCAGCAACTATCCTGCCTTTCCTGATATGAGCTCTTTCAAACGAGCCTCATTGTCTCCAGTGACTGTGAAAACATGTGAAAAACTCTGTTTATGTTCTGAACCGGGAGCGAGTCCAAGCAGACAGCGAGTGTGATTTAGTGAAAGCCAGTTCCAAACACACTCCGCGTTTGCTGGATGTTCTGAGGGGGAAACGCTCCCGCAGGGTCGTCTGAATGAGGAGACTGTCATCAGTAATGTGTTTATGTTCAGAGGATTGTGGTTTGAGTCGAGCTGAATGTTGAGATGTTCTCACCTGACGCTTCAAACAAACATAATGAAGGGTTTTATCTCAACGCAACGTCCAGACGAGGCTGACGGCAGGAGGGGAGTTTCATATTCGTGTCGGAACCACGGGGGGATCCAGGAGGGATGGAGGACCGTCCGGATGTTTCAGGAGTGATTCGGCTGTGTTTAAAGAAAGAGCTTGACGGCTTTATTCATATCTATATTCTGAAAGTTTGTTCATATATCATTCACCTGATTTATTCACTTTCATGCGTTTATCAGACTTTTTTATCATCGCAAGAGAAACACATTGACATTCTAATCAGTTCTTCCTTTCCTTGGGAATCGAACCCATGACCTTGATGTTGCAAGTGCTGCTCTCTACACACAGAGAAGCTTTTTTATGCAACTAAAATATAGTTAAAATTATATATTTTTTTAATCTGTTGACAGTATTTCTGATGAAAAGAGAAATCCAAAATTTTATCTCTGTCAACACAATCTAACAAGAATTTAAGGTTTTATCCAATGCTTGGATTTCAGTTCTTTAAACATATGCACATAAGTGCATATTTAATTAGTACATCATTTGCATATCTCGATTATATTTCAGAACACAGTAATGCAGCATGTGCTGTGATTAACTTGAGAAGTACGATAATGTTTGTTAATATTTTCACCTGTAGTGTCTTGATGGATTGTCATATGATGACCTCTGACCTTTGCTGACCTTCATCAACCTCTGCACTTGTGTCTCTGCTAGATTATATTATCAGGTTAATGTCTGGACGCGTTTCAGGAAGATGAGAGATGGCTTCGATTGTCCACTTGATTAAAGGGATGAAAGTGTTTGAGCGAATGTCTTTCTCCAGGTTTAGATGTGTTTGTGTTCGTCTCTCCATGTGCAACTGACCTGATAACAGAGCTTATCTCTCTCCAGCTGCCTCTCTCTCTCTCTCTCTCTCTCTCTCTCTCTCTCTCTCTCCAGCTGCCTCTCTCTCTCTCTCTCTCTCTCTCTCTCTCTCTCTCTGTCCATCTATCATTATATCTCTGTCTATCATTATGTATCTAAATATCTTCTGTCTGTCTGTCTATCCGTCTGTCGTGTAATCAATCGTTCTGTCTGCCGTTTAATTAGTCGTTCTGTCTGTCGTTTAGTCAGTCGTTCTATCTGTCTGTCATTTAGTCAGTTGTTCTGTCTGTCTGTTGTGTAATCAGTCGTTTTGTCTGTCGTTTAATTAGTCATCCTGTCTGTCGTTTAATCAGTCGTTTTGTCTGTCGTTTAGTCGTTCTGTCTGTCGTGTAATCAGTCATTTTGTCTGTCGTTTAATTAGTCGTCCTGTCTGTTGTTTAATCAGTCGTTCTGTCTGTCTGTTGTTTAATCAGTCGTTCTGTCTGTCTGTCGTTTAATCAGTCGTTCTGTCTGTCGTGTAATCAATCGTTCTGTCTGTTGTTTAATCAGTCGTTCTGTCTGTCGTTTAATCAATCGTTCTGTCTGTCTGTCATTTAATCAGTCATTCTGTCTGTCGTTTAGTCAGTCATTCTGTCTGTCGTGTAATCAATTGTTCTGTCTGTCGTTTAGTCAGTCGTTCTGTCTGTCGTGTAATCAGTCATTTTGTCTGTCGTTTAATTAGTCGTCCTGTCTGTTGTTTAATCAGTCGTTCTGTCTGTCTGTTGTTTAATCAGTCGTTCTGTCTGTCTGTCGTTTAATCAGTCGTTCTGTCTGTCGTGTAATCAATCGTTCTGTCTGTTGTTTAATCAGTCGTTCTGTCTGTCGTTTAATCAATCGTTCTGTCTGTCTGTCATTTAATCAGTCATTCTGTCTGTCGTTTAGTCAGTCATTCTGTCTGTCGTGTAATCAATTGTTCTGTCTGTCGTTTAGTCAGTCGTTCTGTCTGTCGTGTAATCAGTCATTTTGTCTGTCGTTTAATTAGTCGTCCTGTCTGTTGTTTAATCAGTCGTTCTGTCTGTCTGTTGTTTAATCAGTCGTTCTGTCTGTCTGTCGTTTAATCAGTCGTTCTGTCTGTCGTGTAATCAATCGTTCTGTCTGTTGTTTAATCAGTCGTTCTGTCTGTCGTTTAATCAATCGTTCTGGCTGTCTGTCATTTAATCAGTCGTTCTGTCTGTCGTTTAGTCAGTCATTCTGTCTGTCGTGTAATCAATTGTTCTGTCTGTCGTTTAGTCAGTCGTTCTGTCTGTCGTGTAATCAATTGTTCTGTCTGTCGTTTAGTCAGTCGTTCTGTCTGTCGTGTAATCAGTTGTTTTGTCTGTCGTTTAATTAGTCGTTCTGTCTGTCTGTCGTTTAATCAGTCGTTCTGTCTGTCTATCCGTCTGTCGTGTAATCAATCGTTCTGTCTATCGTTTAATCAGTCGTTCTGTCTGTCGTTTAATCAATCGTTCTGTCTGTTGTTTAATCAGTCGTTCTGTCTGTCGTTTAATCAGTCGTTCTGTCTATCGTTTAATCAGTCGTTCTGTCTGTCGTTTAATCAATCGTTCTGTCTGTTGTTTAATCAGTCGTTCTGTCTGTCGTTTAATCAGTCGTTCTGTCTGTCGTGTAATCAATCATTCTGTCTGTTGTTTAGTCAGTCGTTCTATCTGTCTGTCATTTAGTCAGTTGTTCTGTCTGTCTGTTGTGTAATCAGTCGTTTTGTCTGTCGTTTAATTAGTCATCCTGTCTGTCGTTTAATCAGTCGTTTTGTCTGTCGTTTAGTCGTTCTGTCTGTCGTGTAATCAGTCATTTTGTCTGTCGTTTAATTAGTCGTCCTGTCTGTTGTTTAATCAGTCGTTCTGTCTGTCATGTAATCAGTCATTTTGTCTGTTGTTTAATCAGTCGTTCTGTCTGTCTGTTGTTTAATCAGTCGTTCTGTCTGTCTGTCGTTTAATCAGTCATTCTGTCTGTCGTGTAATCAATCGTTCTGTCTGTTGTTTAATCAGTCGTTCTGTCTGTCGTTTAATCAATCGTTCTGTCTGTCTGTTGTTTAATCAGTCGTTCTGTCTGTCGTTTAATCAATCGTTCTGGCTGTCTGTCATTTAATCAGTCGTTCTGTCTGTCGTTTAGTCAGTCATTCTGTCTGTCGTGTAATCAATTGTTCTGTCTGTCGTTTAGTCAGTCGTTCTGTCTGTCGTGTAATCAATTGTTCTGTCTGTCGTTTAGTCAGTCGTTCTGTCTGTCGTGTAATCAGTTGTTTTGTCTGTCGTTTAATTAGTCGTTCTGTCTGTCTGTCGTTTAATCAGTCGTTCTGTCTGTCTATCCGTCTGTCGTGTAATCAATCGTTCTGTCTATCGTTTAATCAGTCGTTCTGTCTGTCGTTTAATCAATCGTTCTGTCTGTTGTTTAATCAGTCGTTCTGTCTGTCGTTTAATCAGTCGTTCTGTCTGTCGTTTAATCAGTCGTTCTGTCTGTCGTGTAATCAATCATTCTGTCTGTTGTTTAGTCAGTCGTTCTATCTGTCTGTCATTTAGTCAGTTGTTCTGTCTGTCTGTTGTGTAATCAGTCGTTTTGTCTGTCGTTTAATCAGTCATCCTGTCTGTCGTTTAATCAGTCGTTTTGTCTGTCGTTTAGTCGTTCTGTCTGTCGTGTAATCAGTCATTTTGTCTGTCGTTTAATTAGTCGTCCTGTCTGTTGTTTAATCAGTCGTTCTGTCTGTCTGTTGTTTAATCAGTCGTTCTGTCTGTCTGTCGTTTAATCAGTCATTCTGTCTGTCGTGTAATCAATCGTTCTGTCTGTTGTTTAATCAGTCGTTCTGTCTGTCTGTCTGTCGTTTAATCAGTCGTTCTGTCTGTCGTGTAATCAATCGTTCTGTCTGTTGTTTAATCAGTCGTTCTGTCTGTCGTTTAATCAATCGTTCTGGCTGTCTGTTATTTAATCAGTCGTTCTGTCTGTCGTTTAGTCAGTCATTCTGTCTGTCGTGTAATCAATTGTTCTGTCTGTCGTTTAGTCAGTCGTTCTGTCTGTCGTGTAATCAGTCGTCCTGTCTGTTGTTTAATCAGTCGTTCTGTCTATCTGTTGTTTAATCAGTCGTTCTGTCTGTCTGTCGTTTAATCAGTCGTTCTGTCTGTCGTGTAATCAATCGTTCTGTCTGTTGTTTAATCAGTCGTTCTGTCTGTCGTTTAATCAATCGTTCTGTCTGTCTGTCATTTAATCAGTCGTTCTGTCTGTCGTTTAGTCAGTCATTCTGTCTGTCGTGTAATCAATTGTTCTGTCTGTCGTTTAGTCAGTCGTTCTGTCTGTCGTGTAATCAGTTGTTTTGTCTGTCGTTTAATTAGTCGTTCTGTCTGTCTGTCGTTTAATCAGTCGTTCTGTCTGTCTGTCGTTTAGTCAGTCGTTCTGTCTGTCCTTTAATCAGTTGTTCTGTCTGTTGTTTAATCAGTCGTTTTGTCTGTCGTTTAGTCAGTCGTTCTGTCTGTCGTGTAATCAGTCGTTCTGTCTGTCGTGTAATCAATCGTTCTGTCTGTTGTTTAATCAGTCGTTCTGTCTGTCGTTTAATCAGTCGTTCTGTCTGTCGTGTAATCAGTCGTTCTGTCTGTCGTTTAATCAGTCGTCCTGTCTGTCTGTCGTTAAAGCGATTATCACATTAATTATTGTGCCCGCAGTAACGAACGCAGGGCTGATGAGAGGGAATGTCACGCTCTGGGCTTTGCATCAGCTCCTCTGAACTTCAAGCTCTAGTTTGACCATCCTTCGCTCCTGATGACGTGCAGATGATCGCAATGAAGATTTCTTCATATGTGTGCTCATATTGTCACTAGCGTCTGGAAACCAGCTTTCAACCATTTTGTAAATGATTCGCTTTATTTTAGAGCTTTCATTATTCCTCAGATTCATTCCTCTGTTGTCTGTCCTAAACGAGAGATAACACTGGAAGCAAATTTAGACATTTTTGCTCCTCCTGAGAAAAAGCCCTAGTTATTGTTCTCATCAAATATAAGCTGATCTGCGTATTAATTTTACGGCTCATTTGGGCTTGTTTTATTTTTTATTTCTCCTGAGAGAAACGTCTATTGAAGACGATCTGTACTGTGATTCATCAAATGCTGCAAAATTAACATCACTGATTATAAACAGACGTTATTGGAAGCGTATTAATGAGATCCGTATCTGTATCTGATGCCAAATCTCTCAATCAATCTGTGACTGATAATAAATGAGACATTTGAGCAAGTGATTCAGTGATGATATACCTGATATTTAGTACAATAGTGCATCATGCTTTACGATCTGAAAGCATCATAAGTTGGCTAAATTGTGTTTTTTAAAATATAATGATGTCATCAAGTTAGTGGTAGAAAACCATGCCAGCAGAATAGATGGTGTGTGTGAGAGAGAGAGAGAGAGAGAGAGAGAGAGTGTGTGTGTGTGTGTGTGTGAGTGAGAGAGTGTGTGTGTGTGTGCATTTGTGTGTGTGCGGCTCCATCTCTTCATCGGTCTGTGGTGTGAGAAAGAGAGTCTGTGTGTGTGTGTGTGTGTGTGTGTGTGTGTGTGTGTGTGTGTGTGTGCGTGTGTGTGTGAGAGTAAGTCAGAGAGAGAGAGAGTGTGTGTGCGTGTGTGTGTGAGAGTAAGTGAGAGAGAGAG
Organism: Rhodeus uyekii; assembly: GCA_037043235.1. NCBI lineage: Eukaryota > Metazoa > Chordata > Actinopteri > Cypriniformes > Acheilognathidae > Rhodeus > Rhodeus uyekii. Next base: position 58,081 of record JAWRVZ010000561.1, read on the forward strand.
AGAGAGTGTGTGTGTGAGTGTGCGTGTGTGTGAGTAAGTCAGAAAGAGAGAGACAGAGAGTGAGTGTGTGTGTGCACGCTTGTTTGTCTTTGTGTGTGTGTGTGCGCAGCCCCAACCGACTCCATCTCTTCCTCTGTCTGTGGTGTGAGAGTGTGTGTGTGTGAGAGAGAGAGTGTGTGTGAGTTTGTTTGTTTTTGTGTGTGTGTGTGTGTGTGTGGCCCTGACCGACTCCATCCCTCCTTTCGTCTGTGGTGTGAGAGAAAGTGTGTGTGTGTGTGTGAGCGTGTGAGAGTTTGTATAAGTGTGTGTATGTGTGTGTGTGAGCGTGTGAGAGTTTGTGTAAGTGTGTGTATGTGTGTGTGTGAGCGTGTGAGAGTTTGTATAAGTGTGTGTGTGTGTGTGTGAGCGTGTGAGAGTTTGTGTAAGTGTGTGTATGTGTGTGTGTGAGCGTGTGAGAGTTTGTGTAAGTGTGTGTGTGTGTGGTCCCGGCCGACTCCATCTCTCCCTCCGTCTGTGGTGTGAGACGGGCTGGAGGCGACAGGACTCTGTAATTACTAACACTGCAGTGATCAGAGACTGACCTGTGCTGACCTTTGACCCCCGCTGAGAGGCTGCCGGACCGCAGAGGTCGAGTCCTGCTGGAGGAAACACACACACAGTCATTCGGCCGGATGCACTGATACACAATCACTCAGTGTTAGTTCATGTCACTGAAGGGATTAAACACTGTCCTTTTCCAGGTTATGAGTAACAAAAATAAAACAAGACAAAAAGTATTTATTTGACACGGAATATAAACGACTGCAATAAAATATAAATCTCATTTTACGTCAGAGAAAAGCTGTTCGTTTTTCTGCTAGTTTAATCAGCTTTTTCTAAATTATGAGTAGCTCGTTACTCCGAGTTTCATTATGTTTTATTTGTGTGTCGATTCGTCACAATGTTTCACATTCAACAGTATTAATGTTCCAGTCCAGCCTTACGCTTATTATTCACACATTTCAAGCCATAATTAAATCTGCCCTGAGCTTTCATGAGGTTAAACTCATATTTAGGTTGTTCAATAACTGTCTTTCTGCCGGTTTAAGTCTGCACACTGAATAATTGCTGATGAAATAACGAGCGAGAAGCGTCTTCATGCGCTCGTTACTCTGGTTTGTGATGGAGGGAATGCTGGAGACGTGGAGACACTCGTCTGAAGTTTCCTCCATCACTGGATCGATTCGACTGCGTCTGATGAAAATAACCTGCGGGATTTGCCCGGAAACCGAAGCGATTGTTCATCTGAAGAGATGTTGATCTGAACTTTTCATTACAGGAATAATTCAGACAGATAATCTGACCAGCAGGAAATAAAGAGGTGATCTCACAATTATGACATTATTTCTCCTGTTCTGCATTTCAATCCTGAGAATCAGTCAGATTAGTGAGATATAAACTCATAATTTTAGTCTCCTGTTTTTCCCCCTGAAAGAATCCGGGCAGATACAATGACGAGAACGTATGTGTGGATAAAGGAATAATAAAAGGACAATATCACTCACTCAATATCTCTCTCTCTCTCTCACACACACACACACACACACTCACTCACTCTCTCTCTCTCTCTCTCTCTCTCTCTCTCGCCCACTCACATACACACACACACACACACACACACACTCACTCTCTCTCTCTCTCTCGCCCACTCACATACACACACACACACACACACACACACACACACACTCAAAATAGCTCATGGACTGTTATGATATTGTTATGGTCTAATAATGCTGCACTACAACCTTGCAACTTTTAAAATAAAGGAAGATGTTTTGTGGAATTGAAACTCATTGAAACTTTAATCTCAGTCCGAGACGCTCGTTAGCTAATAATTAATTTGTTCCATCTCCACCTGCTTTCAGCCTCATAATGAGCGATTATCAATCATCGCTAAAATATGTTCATGTTATTATTCAAACGTTTCATTGGGAAATGCTGAGAAATAAATCAGATGCAGTAAACTAAAAATACATCTACCAAAACCACTATTTTATTGCCTGAAATATAATAAATGTTATCTGAAATGTTAAAAAATTACCATATTATGTTTTTCTATATATTTATTTAATCTAATGCAAATTACCAAAACAGCACAATTACTTAAACATTAAAATTAAAACTCAAAATATAAAAACAAATTCAAAATATTAATAAAAATTACAGTCAGTGATACAGAAATCCTGTTCAGATCATAATGTCTGAGATTGATTGATTGCAGACTGAAGTTTGAGACATTATTGACTCTTTTCCTCAGGAGAATCATCTGACAATCTCATTGAAGATAAAACAGAGACACTAAAGAGATCTCAGAGTGATTTCCTTTCCATATTCTGCAGCTCATCTTTCAAACAGACGTTCTCTGGATAATAATCAGTTTTTCATGTTCAGTTTATGGATTTGTCTTCATGAACTGTCCTCTGTGGATCTGTCACAGACGAGTCTGTCGTCTCACTCACAATCTGAGTTTAGAGTTTCTGTTAATCCTGAATATTCCTTGTGTGTGTGTGTGTGTGTGTGTGTGTGTGTGATGCCTTATAGTCAGAGTGGAATATGAATATTGATGAGCTCGTTTCCCTAATCAGCACAGCAATCAAACGTCAATCACGTCGCCTCTCATTGTGCCGTAAAGAGTGTGAAGATCAGATTCAAGAGTCTGAAGAAAGTATTCAGAAACGTGTGTTTGGTAAGAACTACACATTAAAGAGCACAGAAGCCGAATATATATGTTCATATGCATATCCATCTATTCACGGCTCCTGCTTCTCGTCATCCTCACGGCTCCTGCTTCTCGTCATCCTCACGGCTCCTGCTTCACGTCATCCTCACGACTCCTGCTTCTCGTCATCCTCACGACTCCTGCTTCTCTTCATCCTCACGACTCCTGCTTCACGTCATCCTCACGGCTCCTGCTTCTCGTCATCCTCACGACTCCTGCTTCTCTTCATCCTCACGACTCCTGCTTCACGTCATCCTCACGGCTCCTGCTTCTCGTCATCCTCACGACTCCTGCTTCTCTTCATCCTCACGGCTCCTGCTTCACGTCATCCTCACGACTCCTGCTTCTCTTCATCCTCACGACTCCTGCTTCTCGTCATCCTCACGACTCCTGCTTCACGTCATCCTCACGGCTCCTGCTTCTCGTCATCCTCACGGCTCCTGCTTCTCGTCATCCTCACGACTCCTGCTTCACGTCATCCTCACGACTCCTGCTTCTCGTCATCCTCACGGCTCCTGCTTCACGTCATCCTCACGGCTCCTGCTTCTCGTCATCCTCACGGCTCCTGCTTCTCGTCATCCTCACGACTCCTGCTTCACGTCATCCTCACGACTCCTGCTTCTCGTCATCCTCACGACTCCTGCTTCACGTCATCCTCACGGCTCCTGCTTCTCGTCATCCTCACGACTCCTGCTTCTCGTCATCCTCACGGCTCCTGCTTCACGTCATCCTCACGGCTCCTGCTTCACGTCATCCTCACGACTCCTGCTTCTCGTCATCCTCACGACTCCTGCTTCTCGTCATCCTCACGACTCCTGCTTCTCGTCATCCTCACGACTCCTGCTTCTCGTCATCCTCACGACTCCTGCTTCTCGTCATCCTCACGACTCCTGCTTCTCGTCATCCTCACGGCTCCTGCTTCACGTCATCCTCACGGCTCCTGCTTCACGTCATCCTCACGACTCCTGCTTCTCGTCATCCTCACGACTCCTGCTTCTCGTCATCCTCACGACTCCTGCTTCTCGTCATCCTCACGACTCCTGCTTCTCGTCATCCTCACGACTCCTGCTTCACTTCATCCTCACGACTCCTGCTTCACGTCATCCTCACGACTCCTGCTTCTCGTCATCCTCACGACTCCTGCTTCACGTCATCCTCACGACTCCTGCTTCACGTCATCCTCACGACTCCTGCTTCTCGTCATCCTCACGACTCCTGCTTCACGTCATCCTCACGACTCCTGCTTCTCGTCATCCTCACGACTCCTGCTTCACTTCATCCTCACGACTCCTGCTTCACGTCATCCTCACGACTCCTGCTTCTCGTCATCCTCACGACTCCTGCTTCTCGTCATCCTCACGACTCCTGCTTCACGTCATCCTCACGACTCCTGCTTCTCGTCATCCTCACGACTCCTGCTTCTCGTCATCCTCACGACTCCTGCTTCACGTCATCCTCACGACTCCTGCTTCTCGTCATCCTCACGACTCCTGCTTCACGTCATCCTCACGACTCCTGCTTCTCGTCATCCTCACGGCTCCTGCTTCACGTCATCCTCACGGCTCCTGCTTCTCGTCATCCTCACGGCTCCTGCTTCACGTCATCCTCACGACTCCTGCTTCTCGTCATCCTCACGACTCCTGCTTCACGTCATCCTCACGACTCCTGCTTCACTTCATCCTCACGACTCCTGCTTCTCGTCATCCTCACGACTCCTGCTTCACGTCATCCTCACGACTCCTGCTTCTCGTCATCCTCACGACTCCTGCTTCACTTCATCCTCACGACTCCTGCTTCACGTCATCCTCACGACTCCTGCTTCTCGTCATCCTCACGACTCCTGCTTCTCGTCATCCTCACGACTCCTGCTTCACGTCATCCTCACGACTCCTGCTTCTCGTCATCCTCACGACTCCTGCTTCTCGTCATCCTCACGACTCCTGCTTCACGTCATCCTCACGACTCCTGCTTCTCGTCATCCTCACGACTCCTGCTTCACGTCATCCTCACGACTCCTGCTTCTCGTCATCCTCACGGCTCCTGCTTCACGTCATCCTCACGGCTCCTGCTTCTCGTCATCCTCACGGCTCCTGCTTCACGTCATCCTCACGACTCCTGCTTCTCGTCATCCTCACGACTCCTGCTTCTCGTCATCCTCACGGCTCCTGCTTCACGTCATCCTCACGACTCCTGCTTCACGTCATCCTCACGACTCCTGCTTCTCGTCATCCTCACGGCTCCTGCTTCACGTCATCCTCACGACTCCTGCTTCTCGTCATCCTCACGACTCCTACTTCACTTCATCCTCACGACTCCTGCTTCTCGTCATTCTCACGACTCCTGCTTCACTTCATCCTCACGACTCCTGCTTCACTTCATCCTCACGACTCCTGCTTCACTTCATCCTCACGACTCCTGCTTCACTTCATCCTCACGACTCCTGCTTCACGTCATCCTCACGACTCCTGCTTCTCGTCATCCTCACGACTCCTGCTTCACTTCATCCTCACGACTCCTGCTTCACGTCTTCCTCACGACTCCTGCTTCTCGTCATCCTCACGACTCCTGCTTCTCGTCATCCTCACGACTCCTGCTTCACGTCATCCTCACGACTCCTGCTTCTCGTCATCCTCACGACTCCTGCTTCTCGTCATCCTCACGACTCCTGCTTCACGTCATCCTCACGACTCCTGCTTCTCGTCATCCTCACGACTCCTGCTTCACGTCATCCTCACGACTCCTGCTTCTCGTCATCCTCACGGCTCCTGCTTCACGTCATCCTCACGGCTCCTGCTTCTCGTCATCCTCACGGCTCCTGCTTCACGTCATCCTCACGACTCCTGCTTCTCGTCATCCTCACGACTCCTGCTTCTCGTCATCCTCACGACTCCTGCTTCACGTCATCCTCACGACTCCTGCTTCTCGTCATCCTCACGGCTCCTGCTTCACGTCATCCTCACGACTCCTGCTTCTCGTCATCCTCACAACTCCTACTTCACTTCATCCTCACGACTCCTGCTTCTCGTCATTCTCACGACTCCTGCTTCACTTCATCCTCACGACTCCTGCTTCACTTCATCCTCACGACTCCTGCTTCACTTCATCCTCACGACTCCTGCTTCACTTCATCCTCACGACTCCTGCTTCTCGTCATCCTCACGACTCCTGCTTCACTTCATCCTCACGACTCCTGCTTCTCGTCATCCTCACGACTCCTGCTTCACTTCATCCTCACGACTCCTGCTTCTCGTCATCCTCACGACTCCTGCTTCTCGTCATCCTCACGACTCCTGCTTCACGTCATCCTCACGACTCCTGCTTCTCGTCATCCTCACGACTCCTGCTTCACTTCATCCTCACGGCTCCTGCTTCTCGTCATCCTCACGACTCCTGCTTCTCGTCATCCTCACGGCTCCTGCTTCTCGTCATCCTCACGACTCCTGCTTCTCGTCATCCTCACGACTCCTGCTTCTCTTCATCCTCACGACTCCTGCTTCACGTCATCCTCACGACTCCTGCTTCTCTTCATCCTCACGACTCCTGCTTCACGTCATCCTCACGACTCCTGCTTCTCGTCATCCTCACGACTCCTGCTTCACTTCATCCTCACGACTCCTGCTTCTCGTCATCCTCACGACTCCTGCTTCACGTCATCCTCACGACTCCTGCCTCACGTCATCCTCACGACTCCTGCTTCACTTCATCCTCACGACTCCTGCTTCTCGTCATCCTCACGACTCCTGCTTCACGTCATCCTCACGACTCCTGCTTCTCTTCATCCTCACGACTCCTGCTTCTCGTCATCCTCACGACTCCTGCTTCACGTCATCCTCACGGCTCCTGCTTCTCGTCATCCTCACGACTCCTGCTTCACGTCATCCTCACGACTCCTGCTTCTCGTCATCCTCACGACTCCTGCTTCTCGTCATCCTCACGACTCCTGCTTCTCGTCATCCTCACGACTCCTGCTTCTCGTCATCCTCACGACTCCTGCTTCACTTCATCCTCACGACTCCTGCTTCACTTCATCCTCACGACTCCTGCTTCTCGTCATCCTCACGACTCCTGCTTCTCGTCATCCTCACGACTCCTGCTTCTCGTCATCCTCACGACTCCTGCTTCTCGTCATCCTCACGACTCCTGCTTCTCGTCATCCTCACGACTCCTGCTTCTCTTCATCCTCACGACTCCTGCTTCACGTCATCCTCACGACTCCTGCTTCTCGTCATCCTCACGACTCCTGCTTCACGTCATCCTCACGACTCCTGCTTCTCGTCATCCTCACGACTCCTGCTTCTCGTCATCCTCACGACTCCTGCTTCTCGTCATCCTCACGACTCCTGCTTCTCGTCATCCTCACGACTCCTGCTTCTCGTCATCCTCACGACTCCTGCTTCACTTCATCCTCACGACTCCTGCTTCTCGTCATCCTCACGACTCCTGCTTCTCGTCATCCTCACGACTCCTGCTTCACGTCATCCTCACGACTCCTGCTTCACGTCATCCTCACGACTCCTGCTTCACTTCATCCTCACGACTCCTGCTTCTCGTCATCCTCACGACTCCTGCTTCTCGTCATCCTCACGACTCCTGCTTCACGTCATCCTCACGACTCCTGCTTCTCGTCATCCTCACGACTCCTGCTTCACGTCATCCTCACGACTCCTGCTTCTCGTCATCCTCACGACTCCTGCTTCTCGTCATCCTCACGACTCCTGCTTCTCGTCATCCTCACGACTCCTGCTTCTCGTCATCCTCACGACTCCTGCTTCTCGTCATCCTCACGACTCCTGCTTCACTTCATCCTCACGACTCCTGCTTCTCGTCATCCTCACGACTCCTGCTTCACGTCATCCTCACGACTCCTGCTTCTCGTCATCCTCACGACTCCTGCTTCTCGTCATCCTCACGACTCCTGCTTCACTTCATCCTCACGACTCCTGCTTCACTTCATCCTCACGACTCCTGCTTCTCGTCATCCTCACGACTCCTGCTTCTCGTCATCCTCACGACTCCTGCTTCTCGTCATCCTCACGACTCCTGCTTCTCGTCATCCTCACGACTCCTGCTTCTCGTCATCCTCACGACTCCTGCTTCACGTCATCCTCACGACTCCTGCTTCTCGTCATCCTCACGACTCCTGCTTCACGTCATCCTCACGACTCCTGCTTCTCGTCATCCTCACGACTCCTGCTTCTCGTCATCCTCACGACTCCTGCTTCTCGTCATCCTCACGACTCCTGCTTCTCGTCATCCTCACGACTCCTGCTTCACTTCATCCTCACGACTCCTGCTTCTCGTCATCCTCACGACTCCTGCTTCACGTCATCCTCACGACTCCTGCTTCTCTTCATCCTCACGACTCCTGCTTCTCGTCATCCTCACGACTCCTGCTTCACGTCATCCTCACGGCTCCTGCTTCTCGTCATCCTCACGACTCCTGCTTCACGTCATCCTCACGACTCCTGCTTCTCGTCATCCTCACGACTCCTGCTTCTCGTCATCCTCACGACTCCTGCTTCTCGTCATCCTCACGACTCCTGCTTCTCGTCATCCTCACGACTCCTGCTTCTCGTCATCCTCACGACTCCTGCTTCTCGTCATCCTCACGACTCCTGCTTCACTTCATCCTCACGACTCCTGCTTCACTTCATCCTCACGACTCCTGCTTCTCGTCATCCTCACGACTCCTGCTTCACGTCATCCTCACGGCTCCTGCTTCTCGTCATCCTCACGACTCCTGCTTCTCGTCATCCTCACGACTCCTGCTTCACTTCATCCTCACGACTCCTGCTTCACTTCATCCTCACGACTCCTGCTTCTCGTCATCCTCACGACTCCTGCTTCTCGTCATCCTCACGACTCCTGCTTCTCGTCATCCTCACGACTCCTGCTTCTCGTCATCCTCACGACTCCTGCTTCTCGTCATCCTCACGACTCCTGCTTCACGTCATCCTCACGACTCCTGCTTCTCGTCATCCTCACGACTCCTGCTTCACGTCATCCTCACGACTCCTGCTTCTCGTCATCCTCACGACTCCTGCTTCTCGTCATCCTCACGACTCCTGCTTCTCGTCATCCTCACGACTCCTGCTTCTCGTCATCCTCACGACTCCTGCTTCACTTCATCCTCACGACTCCTGCTTCTCGTCATCCTCACGACTCCTGCTTCACGTCATCCTCACGACTCCTGCTTCTCTTCATCCTCACGACTCCTGCTTCTCGTCATCCTCACGACTCCTGCTTCACGTCATCCTCACGGCTCCTGCTTCTCGTCATCCTCACGACTCCTGCTTCACGTCATCCTCACGACTCCTGCTTCTCGTCATCCTCACGACTCCTGCTTCTCGTCATCCTCACGACTCCTGCTTCTCGTCATCCTCACGACTCCTGCTTCTCGTCATCCTCACGACTCCTGCTTCACTTCATCCTCACGACTCCTGCTTCACTTCATCCTCACGACTCCTGCTTCTCGTCATCCTCACGACTCCTGCTTCTCGTCATCCTCACGACTCCTGCTTCTCGTCATCCTCACGACTCCTGCTTCTCGTCATCCTCACGACTCCTGCTTCTCGTCATCCTCACGACTCCTGCTTCTCTTCATCCTCACGACTCCTGCTTCACGTCATCCTCACGACTCCTGCTTCTCGTCATCCTCA
>JAWRVZ010000561.1:75000-80000 GCA_037043235.1 Rhodeus uyekii
TTCGAGTGTCTTGTTATTCTGTTTAGTTTATGTTTTCCCCATTGAGGGCAGTTTTGGTTTATGTTTTTTTTTTTTTATTATAATAAATGTGCTTTCCCTGCATCCCTGAGTCCTCCCTTAATCGTTCTGTGACATATATATATATATAAATGTACTTTCATGTTTGTTCAATTTACTAATATGTCCTGGTTAAATAGAATCATACTATTACTATTAATAATAAAACAACAGTGACTCTAACATATGTGAGCATGTGCTCAGAGCATGATGATGATGATGTTGATGATGGTGTTGATGATGGTGATCATGGTGATGGTGGTGATGATGATGATGATGATGATAACGATGATAATGTCTCTCTGGTCTGATGGAGTTGAACTGGTTCAGGATCGGAGCATCCGCCGGTCGCGCGCACGTCACCGACACCGAATCCCGCCCCGGAGCGCGCATCCATCATCCTTCTCCTCCTCATCCTCCTCATCAGAGACTCAGAGCTGCTGGAGGAGGAAGATGACTGACAGCTTCAGCTGGAACTGAACGACTCGTTCGGCTTTTATTCTCCTCAGTTTGGACTCAGCGAAGCTCCGTAAGTTTCCAACGATCATTTATTATTATTCCATTCTTTACGCGGATTCAGTCGAGCTCCAATAGAACTTTTGTAATCGTTTTTTTAATTTATTTATAATAATGCGACTTTAAAAATAATAATTGAATAGTCTATTCTGATATAAATCGGCGATTATATCCATGGATCTTATTTGTCTTCCATGCGGATGTTTTTTTTTCACTTAGTTTGAATTCCTGGTTAAATTATTAGTGTTTTCTGTGCGCAGCTTTTGTGTGTTTTTGCTGGTTTGTGTTTTTCTGCTGGTTTGTGTGTTTCTGTCAGCAGAACGATAATCATTGCGTGTTTCTCTCAAATCCAATAATAGCCAAACTATATTTATATATAAGGCAATTTATTTATATACAGAATGCATTTAAATAATAATATTTCGTTAATTAGTCAGTTTGATGCTCCATTCAGAGCTTCTTGTTTCGGATTTTAATGTTTTATCATGATTGATTTAGGTTATCTTTTTCTCTTTTGCTTTTTTAGTGTGTTTTCCTTTTCCACAGTGTGCGCGCGTGTGTGTGTGTGTGCGTGCGTTCGCGCGCGAGTGTGTGTGTGTGTGTGTGTGTGTGTGTGTGTGTGCGCGCGCGCGCGCGTGAGTGTGATTGTGTGTGTGTCTAAGAGTGTGTTTGTGTGTGCACATGTCTCTTCATCAGCACATGTAAAAATAGAGAGCGCACATGAATCTTCTTTAATGTGACTCTATATAAAGATCTCTGTGGTTCCAGAGCCAAAGCCTCTTCAGGTCCAACTGTTAAATCAAATATTTGCTCAGTTCTTCATCCCGTGTGTCTCAGTAAATCTGCCTGTTGATTCATCCGTCCTGCAGAAGAAACACTGTTTGCCAGAAGAGCTCAGCCCCTTAAAATAATTGTTCTGGGCTTTTGAACATGCTTTCCTTTATCTTCAGCCTCCTGCTGAGATGTGTATGTTGTTCTGTTATAATGACATCAATGCTTTCATTTAATTCTTCCTCTAAATTAATTAATCCCCAACTGTGGTTGGTTGTTACATGTCAGTCAGGATGTAACAATGTGGGCGGGGCTTGATTGTGATTGGATGGTTGTGGTTTGCTATTGGTGGATCTCGTGTGATTGACAGGTCATTGCCCCGCCCTCATCATCAGAGAACATGCTGTTATTCTGATAATGCACTGCATTCTGCACATAGACATTCTCATATAGATGGCTGTGAATTTAAATTATGCTCATAATTGGAATTTTGCATCAAACATTCCATGTGTTCAAGAGAAACGTGTTCAATGTATCAGTAATCAACTGTGTGTTTGTGCGATCGGCTCTATTCCCTCCATCATAAACGAGTCTCAGAGCGTCAGATGAAGCTCAATAATCATGTTGTCTTGCGTTGGGATGCTGGTGTTTGGGAACAATCGTGTGTAAACCAAATCATCCTGATCACACACTTTCACTCCGGCGATTCAGACGCTGCGATGCCATTGGTTCATTAATCCAGTCATCCAATCACAGCCTCCGATGAGAGAACTTTTTATTTGGTAAATGTTCTTTCCGTCACAGTTTATGTGCACGTGTCGTTACTGGATAAAAATGATCTGCCTCAATCGAGTGCATGTGTTTTTATGGGCATTTTAGCATTTTCATCCAGTGCTTTTTATGCAATATCCCAAAGTTCAAATAAAGCTTGGATGGAAAGGATTCTCTCTCTCTCTTTGTGTTGATGTTCTGTCTCTCTCTCACCGTCTGTTTCTGTGTAACAGTGTCTGAATTGGGTTAGTTAAGTTAGTTATAGTCTCTGCAAGAAGCCTTTAACAGTTGATTCCTCACATTCATGTCGTTCCAAACACGTATGAGTTTATGTGAAACATTCAAAACATATATATCACAAAAAATAAATAAATTAGTTATAACTAGTTCTAAATATTTCCATGTAATGCTTTAAACTGGTATAATGTTCAATCAGGTCTTTATTCCAGATGCTTGTTAAAGGATGCGAGTTTGAAGATGATCTAAGGAGTGAAAACTCTTGCTCTGTATTTCCCAGGGAAAGCATGAGCTGAAACGTGTAGCTGGGATGGATAAAAGCGTCTGGCAAACGCATGAGTGTGTGTGTGTGTGTGTGTGTGTTCGTGTGAGGGCCGTTTCTGGACGCTTTCTCCTGTGAATGAGTTCTGGCATCTGACCGCCGCAAGTCTAAAAGCTCTTCTGATTTTATTTGAATGCCGTCGCGTTTAGAAACATCCACAGTGCTTCCTCTCAATCACTCAGGCCAGGGTTACCCGCAAAACCACATCAGGCCACAGTAGACCAGTAATCCAGTGATCTCAGGACCAGCAGGTGATCCGTCCGTCAGACTCGCTGAGACTCCAGCAGGTGGAGAGAATCATCACTGTAATTATTCCTGATCATTTCATCTCCGCGCAGGAAGACAGTTTGTGTCTCATTCTCTAATTACTGTCAGACGCCCGTCTCTCTCTCTCTCTCTCTCTCTCTCTCTCTCATTATCACAGCGAACAGGGAACGTTCTCTCAATGTTACAAACAAACGTTCTTCCAGTAACATTAATAGAACATTTGTTTAATCTGGTCTTTAATAATGTTCATCAGCATAAAATCGTTATTCATGGAATGTTTTTATCTGAAATGTTTCAGTTTTGTAAGTGTTGCTACTTGTTTCAGAGAACATTCTAAAGTAACGTTTCATCATGTTTGAAGAGTGATACAATGAAATGTTCCCTTAACGTTCACATAACATTAAAAAAAACTGGATGTCCAGTTTAAATAACTCAGTTATATTTAGTTTTATTTATCAAGTTTTTATAACTCAGGTTGATTCTTCTGTGAAACAAAAAGGAGATGCTTTGAGAAAACTGCGTTCGGTGTTGTTTGGAAAGTTACTCAGGTTTGAAACGACATGAGGGCGAATAAATACTGAACTAGAACTTCAAATGTGCATAACAGTCATGAACATAATGTTACTATTTAACAGATCTTGAAGCTCATCGTGTAACGTTCGTGGCGTTTCCGCCTGTTTTGGACTCTCTGCCGGGGAAGATGGAGTCCGTCTCAGTTGATCTGCAGTCTTGGCAGCGATCAGATGTTGTGTTCAGTGGCGCGTGTCGTTAGGATATACATTAATTAGCATCCGCCGAGCTCAGGTCCACTGCGCGGGATCTGGATTTGATTAGCCGCTGACAGATAAAGCTTTCGCCCTGAACCGTAGGCCAGAGACCAGCGATGCTCGCAGAGGAGAAGCGCGTGTGGGCGTTCGGACGGCTTTTATCCATTTATAGGGATGTTTGGGAAGCGTTCACTCAGAATCACACAGCTCCTCTGAACATGTAACCTCATTACTAGTGCGGTTTGAGATGGGATTATACATCACTAGGGTGTTCTGGTTAGTTGGTTTGCTGTATAAGGCGCTGTCCTACTTCTGTTGAGATCCGCCTGCCGTCAGCAGAAACACTGGATTTTACACCGGTGTTTACCCTTGTTTTACCCATGATAGTGAGTTTAGGGCTGCGGGTGTTGGGCTGATGGAAAGGGCCGTCTCCGTCTGACGCGTCCTGTACAGATGAAGCGTAGCATGAGCAGAAGGGCTTTAACCATCAGAGTTTGAGTTGTAAAGTAAGCAGTTGGTGGACGTGGATGGAGACGCATGAGCTGCGCACGACGTTCGGCAGAACTTGAGTCCCGTCCAAAGCCGTTCATCTGTCACAGACCGGCAGCGATCCATCGATCGCCGCTGCCAGAACCTGACGGGTGTCACACACACACACACACACTCACGTACCAGAGAGAGGTGTGTGTGCAAACAAGCCGCTCTGTTGATGCTCGTCACCAAACCATAGTGAATGTTTTGCGTTCATCTGAACTCTGTAAACTCACCAAGCTTTTATTCTCTGCTTGACTCTTTCTTTATTGCGCAGGTTCTGCTTTTCTGTGATTTAATTCATCGAATGGAGAACAAAGAATCCTGGGCTGAATAAAAGAGGGTTTCCATCTTTAGACATTTTATCGGCACGCGTTTGTTGCATTTAATCACTTTCTGCCGCAGGCGTTATTTTCCCGAATACAAATGAAAGAGCTGGAGCTCAACGACACCTGAGATGTAAATGAATCCGCTGAGCTTTGGGACGTTTCACACGAGCAGAAATGTGTTTTCCACACTGATTTAAGCACATTTAAGTCATGTTTTGTTTCGACTTCTTTCACTCGCTTTGATTTCATCAGATGAAAAGCAGCTTGACACATTGATTCAAACCATGTATTATGTTACAATTCCTAAAACGTTTCGGCATTTTAATGTCAAAGATCTACAATTCGGCCTCAGAAGAGACACGAGAGTTATTTTCCAGAGGAGTCACTAGATTAAGTTTCATTCCCATCGACAGCGGCTCATGAAAACACAGC
>JAWRVZ010000561.1:85000-130000 GCA_037043235.1 Rhodeus uyekii
TTCATGAGAAACAGCTGATCAGATTAATCATCTTCCTGACGGCCGTCAGTGTTTATATGAGATTAATAACAGCATAAATAAACTCTTCATTCACTGGAGAAACTCTGACTTTATCAGGATAAATCTATCCATCCCTCTATCTCTCTCTCTCTCTCTCTCTCTCTCTGTTGATTAATGGATGATGTTTTATGATAGTGACTCTCTGACATTGTTCCACTTTTTTCATGGCTAGTTAAAAAAAATAACATAAAAAAATTAAATATTAATACATAGATATTAAATAATAATTTGTGTGTGTGTGTGTGTATAGTTCTGGGGTTTGAGTCGGTTTTAGCCTTGAGTGTGACTGTGGCAGATGGTCTCATAGCTAAGGGGCGCACACACACACACAAACACACACACACACACTTACACATACATACACATACGATGAGTCGATGTTATCAGTGTTTAGTGCTTGTCAGTGGGAAGGACAATGATGATGTTTGAAGATCAAATCCACATAATGAATGTTTATTTAACAGCTCTATGTTTGTGTGCATGGCAGATAAAGTGTGTGTGTTTGTGTGCTTGCGTGTGTGTGGTTGTGTAATATTATGAATCGCCTCTAAAGAGCTTATTCAAATCAGGGGTTTAAATTAATTGTGTAGGTTATGTTTTTTAATGTTTATTTCGATAATTCTGCTGTGCACGGGGGTGTTATGAATGACAGTGGTCCCCAACCCAGCAGTCCACGGAAGAACTGGTACCGGGCCGTGGAACGATTTCGAGGGGCTGCGAGGGGCTGCAAGCGGTTGTAACGCTGCACTTTGGCGGTGAGGAGGTGTGTTTAAATAATCTCGCCCCCCCCCACTACACAAACTAGAGCAGACCCATCATCCATCTCACGCGAACCCCCCCCCCCCCCCGGGGTCCGCTGCAAAATTATCACACGTTTACCGGTCCGCGGCACAAAAAAGGTTGGGGACCACTGATGAATGAAACCCATCTCATGATGAGAATCAGCATCATACATGACGAGAATCAGCATCATACATGACGAGAATCAATATCATGACGAGAATCAGCATCATGACGAGAATCAGCATCATACATGACGAGAATCAACATCATACATGACGAGAATCAGCATCATACATGACGAGAATCAGCACCATACATGACGAGAATCAGCACCATACATGATGAGAATCAGCACCATACATGACGAGAATCAGCATCATACATGACGAGAATCAATATCATGACGAGAATCAGCATCATGACGAGAATCAGCATCATGACGAGAATCAGCATCATACATGACGAGAATCAGCATCATACATGACGAGAATCAGCATCATACATGACGAGAATCAGCATCATACATGACGAGAATCAGCATCATACATGACGAGAATCAACATCATGACGAGAATCAGCATCATACATGACGAGAATCAGCACCATACATGACGAGAATCAGCACCATACATGATGAGAATCAGCACCATACATGACGAGAATCAGCACCATACGTGACGAGAATCAGCAACATACATGACGAGAATCAGCATCATACATGACGAGAATCAATATCATGACGAGAATCAGCATCATGACGAGAATCAGCATCATGACGAGAATCAGCATCATACATGACGAGAATCAGCATCATACATGACGAGAATCAGCAACATACATGACGAGAATCAATATCATGACGAGAATCAGCATCATGACGAGAATCAGCATCATGACGAGAATCAGCATCATGACGAGAATCAGCAACATACATGACGAGAATCAGCAACATACATGACGAGAATCAATATCATGACGAGAATCAGCATCATGACGAGAATCAGCATCATGACGAGAATCAGCATCATACATGACGAGAATCAGCATCATACATGACGAGAATCAGCATCATACATGACGAGAATCAGCATCATACATGACGAGAATCAGCATCATACATGACGAGAATCAACATCATGACGAGAATCAGCATCATACATGACGAGAATCAGCATCATACATGACGAGAATCAGCACCATACATGACGAGAATCAGCACCATACATGATGAGAATCAGCACCATACATGACGAGAATCAGCATCATACATGACGAGAATCAATATCATGACGAGAATCAGCATCATGACGAGAATCAGCATCATGACGAGAATCAGCATCATACATGACGAGAATCAGCATCATACGTGACGAGAATCAGCATCATACGTGACGAGAATCAGCATCATACGTGACGAGAATCAGCACCATACGTGACGAGAATCAGCACCATACGTGACGAGAATCAGCATCATACGTGACGAGAATCAGCACCATACGTGACGAGAATCAGCATCATACGTGACGAGAATCAGCATCATACGTGACGAGAATCAGCACCATACGTGACGAGAATCAGCACCATACGTGACGAGAATCAGCACCATACATGACGAGAATCAGCAACATACATGACGAGAATCAGCACCATACATGACGAGAATCAGCATCATACATGACGAGAATCAGCACCATACATGACGAGAATCAGCACCATACATGACGAGAATCAGCACCATACATGACGAGAATCAGCACCATACATGACGAGAATCAGCACCATACATGACGAGAATCAGCACCATACATGACGAGAATCAGCATCATACATGACGAGAATCAGCATCATACATGACGAGAATCAGCACCATACATGACGAGAATCAGCACCATACATGACGAGAATCAGCACCATACATGACGAGAATCAGCACCATACATGACGAGAATCAGCACCATACATGACGAGAATCAGCACCATACATGACGAGAATCAGCACCATACATGACGAGAATCAGCATCATACATGACGAGAATCAGCACCATACATGACGAGAATCAGCACCATACATGACGAGAATCAGCATCATACATGACGAGAATCAGCACCATACATGACGAGAATCAGCACCATACATGACGAGAATCAGCACCATACATGACGAGAATCAGCATCATACATGACGAGAATCAGCATCATACATGACGAGAATCAGCACCATACATGACGAGAATCAGCACCATACATGACGAGAATCAGCATCATACATGACGAGAATCAGCACCATACATGACGAGAATCAGCACCATACATGACGAGAATCAGCACCATACATGACGAGAATCAGCACCATACATGACGAGAATCAGCACCATACATGACGAGAATCAGCACCATACATGACGAGAATCAGCACCATACATGACGAGAATCAGCATCATACATGACGAGAATCAGTATCATACATGATGAGAATCAGTACCAATCGTACCGGGCCGCGGACCGGGGGTTGGGGACCACTGCCATACATGACCCAAAGGCCACAGATGAAACAACATTATGAGCTGATGATTGAATCATCATGAGGAGATTCAGAGACCAGATCGTCTATCTTCTTCCTCTTCCTGGGAATTGTGTGTGTGTTCTTGTTCATCGGTTAAACGGAGGCGATATGCAATGAAGCTTGTGGTGTGTGAGATCAAGTGTATTTAAATAGTCGTTCTCTCATGCTAATCCCTCTTGTCTGTCAGCTTCGCCCACAGAATATGCCACCATGAACCTGACGCTGAGCGCAGAGCCTGGACTCTTCCTGAGCAGCAGTTCCCCGGGGATGCGGGCATATCCCGTCACAGCGCTCGTGCCACACGACGTCCAGAGCGCCAACGATTCCCTCCTGGCCACAGCTGCCAATGCGACCGGCGGGCTCACCGGGCCGTACGACCCTCTGGGCGGGCACACCGTCTGGCAGGTGGTGATGATCGTGTTCTTGTGCGGCTCGCTTTCCTTGGTCACCGTCATCGGGAACATCCTGGTGCTGGTGTCGTTTAAAGTCAACAAGCAGCTGAAGACGGTGAATAACTATTACTTGCTCAGCCTGGCGTTCGCCGACCTCATCATCGGCGTGCTTTCCATGAATCTCTACACCACGTACATCATCATGGACCAGTGGGCTCTGGGGAACTGGGCATGTGACCTGTGGTTGGCCATCGATTACGTGGCCAGCAACGCGTCGGTCATGAACCTGCTGGTCATCAGCTTCGACCGGTACTTCTCCGTCACTCGCCCGCTGACCTACCGAGCCAAACGCACCACCAAACGCGCCATGACCATGATCGGACTCGCCTGGTCCATTTCCTTCATCCTCTGGGCGCCGGCCATCCTCTTCTGGCAGTATTTCGTGGGCGAGCGGACGGTGGCACCGGACGAATGCTACATCCAGTTCCTCTCGGAGCCGATCACGACGTTCTGCACGGCCATCGCCGCCTTCTACCTGCCCGTCACCATCATGACCGTCCTCTACTGGAGGATCTATAAGGAGACGGAGAACCGCTCCAAAGAGCTGGCCGAACTGAAGTGTTCGGGAAACCAAGGGAATCCGGAAGAACCGCCGCCACAGTCGGGAAGCTCCCGCAGCCACAGCAGCTACGAGCTGCATCCGTCCAGCCAGAGAAGCTCTGGGAAGACAAAAGCTGGGCGTTCGTGGTTCTGGCCGTTGAGCCGTAAGTCCGGCAGCGGCGACACGGACCGCAGCAGCAGCGACAGCTGGAATAACAACGAGACGGTCGTGTCTATCGAGCAATCGGATGATGAGGAAGAAGAGGACGTTGAAGACGCCCGTCCCATATACTCCATCGCAGGACGCGCAGACTCCGAAAGCCAGACGGACACAGACGTGAGATCATCCAGAAAGTTGACGGCGTCGAAAGACCAACCCATCTCCCCGAGAGACGGTAAACGCTTCCCCAAAGCGCAGGTCAACAAGCGCAAGAAGATGTCTCTGGTCAAGGAGAAGAAGGCGGCGCAGACGCTGAGCGCCATTCTCCTGGCCTTCATCATCACCTGGACGCCGTACAACATCATGGTCCTGCTGAACGCGTTCTGCGACGAGTGCATCCCCGAGACGCTGTGGGCTCTGGGATACTGGCTGTGCTACGTCAACAGCACCGTCAATCCCATGTGTTACGCGCTCTGCAACAAAACCTTCCGCACCACCTTCAGATCCATCCTGCTGTGTCAGTGGCGTCAGAAGAAACCCAGCAAACCGCAGAGACAGCCGGCGGCGACCTTCCGGAAACAGAGTCCGGACTGAAGCGGGACATTGGGCGTCGATTTCTGAAGGGCTGCACGGGATTAATGTGTATACGTGCCTCGGGTAAACACTGCAGACATGAGGCTCTTCCTCAGTGCTTCCAGCACAAACATGCTTAAATCAAGACACAGGTACTGGAGAAGCGAAATTACGTATGAGAAGTGCATCAAAATTATGTGAGTTTATCTGGTCAGAGAAAGAAATTTAAACTTTAACTCGCTTCATTTTGATACATTTTCACTGCATTAAACTCCTTAGGAAGAAAATCATTGTTTTGCAGTGAAGCTTTCAAACACCCTGTACATATAAACCTTCTGAAATGAAGATTTCTTTCCTGTGTTGATGCATTTCCTACTGAAACCTAGAGTTGGGTACGTACAGTATTTAAGGGCTCATCCGTTTTTACATTTATGCATTTGCAAGACACTTTAATCCGTTGCAAGGGATTCGCCTTTACATTTGATCAGTTCTTGCTTTCCCTGGGAATCAAACCCATGACCTTGATGTTGCGAGATCTACAGGAAAGCTTTAAAATAAATCTCTAACCAACTACAAACAATATGAGCAAAACAAAGCAGTGCTTCAGAAATGAAGGTGTTAATGATCTGGTTCTTGTGTTTCATTGGGTTTATGGTGATTGTGGTGTGATTTTGTGATTTTGTGCTTTCAGCTCTGAAATGTTTTACTGCTAAAATGACTTTTACTGGGCCTGATGTCATGACTGTTTGTCAATGCATTTCTAATAATGCCAAATGCATTTAAATCAAGTGCGCACTGCAAAACAGAAATAGTTTTCATTTCTAAAGCAAGAGCATTTACTGTTTTACCTTTAAGTAAATGTGGAATCTTTTTTATTCCAAGTAAATCTTTGGCTGGATACTGTTGTGAAACTTTGAGATGGTTATCCACACTGTAACTTACGATTCCTCTGTGCATTTTCACCCTTGAGAGCAACAACGAGCCAATAAAATCGCAAAAAAACCAGTGTGAAGAGGGAGCCAAAAAACCCTTCTGCCCACGTTTCCTCGAGCGCTGGCGCATGCCTGAATTTGAGCAGCTTTTCTTCTGTTTTCCGGTTCTACACTCTTAAAAATAAAGGTTCTTTATTGGCATCAATGGTTCCACGATGATTCCAGTATTAAAAATGGTTCTTTTAAGAACTGATCATTGAAAGGTTTGTTGGAGAACCAAGAATGGTTTTTCTATGGCATTTAATACAAAAACCCTTTTTAAGAGTGTGTGCAAATCCGTGTGTAAACCTTCAGCACGACACAAAACACCATCTGAGAGTGTTTAAATGTCCTTCTGTCTTGTAGTGTGCACTTCATTGTTAACGAATATAGCTATCACAACCTAAACTGCCGTTAGACTAACTCTCTTGGATTTTACTTCATAATTTCCAAGTTGTCAGATAAAGAGGTCGTATGTATAGTGAAACTGATAATGCCAATATGCCATTGATTGCCAACTAATGATAATATGTCAGGCAAAGAAAATGGATTCATTCAAACTATTGTCTCAGAGCCAAATCTATATAGTCTATAGTCTCAGAGACTCAGATATTTATATATATATATATATATATATATATAGTGTATAGTCTCAAACTGCCAAATTTATATAGTCTATAGTCTCACAGACTCAGATATATATATAGTGTATAGTCTCAAAGTGCCAAATTTATATAGTCTATAGTCTCACAGACTCAGATATTTATATATATATATATATAGTGTATAGTCTCAAAGTGCCAAATTTATATAGTCTATAGTCTCACAGACTCAGATATATATATATATATATATATATATATATATATATAGTCTATAGTCTCAAAATGCCAAATTTATATAGTCTCACAGTCAGATCTATATAGTCTATAGTCTCACAGACTCAGATCTATATAATCTATAGTCTCACAGACTCAGATCTATATAGTTTCACAGTCAGATCTATATAGTCTATAGTGTCACAGAGTCAGATCTATATAGTCTAAAGTGTCACAGACTCAGATCTATATAGTCTATAGTTTCACAGTCAGATCTATATTGTCTATAGTGTCACAGAGACAGATCTATATAGTCTATAGTTTCACAGTCAGATCTATATTGTCTATAGTGTCACAGAGACAGATCTATATAGTCTATAGTCTCACAGACTCAGATCTATATAGTTTCACAGTCAGATCTATATAGTCTATAGTGTCACAGACTCAGATCTATATAGTCTATAGTGTCACAGAGACAGAAATATATAGTCTATAGTCTTACAGACTCAGATCTATATAGTCTATAGCAGGGGTGGGCAAACTACGGCCCTCCGTCAACAATCGTGGCGCGCTCATCCCCCGTCAACAATCGCGGATCACGCTAAACCCGGCCCCTCTGTCAATTTTAAGAAACCAATGTGGCCCGCGAGACAAATAGTTTGCCCACCCCTGGTCTATAGTGTAACAGAGTCAGATCTATATAGTCTATAGTTTCACAGACTCAGATCTATAGTCTATAGTTTCACAGTCAGATCTATATTGTCTATAGTGTCACAGAGACAGATCTATATAGTCTATAGTCTCACAGTCAGATCTATATTTTCTATAGTGTCACAGAGACAGATCTATATAGTCTATAGTCTCACAGACTCAGATCTATATAGTTTCACAGTCAGATCTATATAGTCTATAGTGTCACAGAGTCAGATCTATATAGTCTATAGCAGGGGTGGGCAAACTACGGCCCTCCGTCAACAATCGTGGCGCGCTCATCCCCCGTCAACAATCGCGGATCACGCTAAACCCGGCCCCTCTGTCAATTTTAAGAAACCAATGTGGCCCGCGAGACAAATAGTTTGCCCACCCCTGGTCTATAGTGTCACAGAGACAGATCTATATAGTCTATAGTTTCACAGACTCAGATCTATAGTCTCGCAAACCAAGATCTATATAGTTTATATTCTAAATTATACTTTATAATAAAATTATCATAGTAATTTAGTATTTAGTGATCTCATCTGTTGACTGTGAATCTCAGTGCTGATTCTACATAAAGCCTCTTTAAGACAACTTCATAATTCAAGTTGACTAAACTTTAAAATCCAATGCTTTTAGTTTAAACAGCTTTGAGTGTTGAACTGTAAGGTTCGGCAGTTTTTTTGCCTCTTCCTCATGTTGTTCTCAACAAAAAATTAGTGCAAAAACAATTTCAAGCAGGAGCAGAACATGTGAATGATCCTGTAATGAATTCCTCTTCTTAATTGTGAAATTTCACATGTGATATGTCATTGTTGTGGTCTATGCATATCTGGTCAGATGAATGTCAGATGAATGGGAGTTTAGTGCCTGTTTCTGTCAGATTATGTAGTTTAGATCGTTTTTGAATGCGAAGCCGTGTTCGGTTACAAATGGTGTGTTTTTATGTGTTTGGGTAGAAAATAATATCCCCTCATAAACGTGTAAACACGATGAAAATAAACTATGATGGGGATTTTCTCAGTGATTTGAACAGACGGCTACTAACGTCTGTCCTGCTTTTCAGCATGTTTGGGTTCAAAGGTCTCTTGATCACAAATAATGTTGTACAGAGAATGTGTAGTTCACTCACACACACACACACACACACACACACAGGCTGCTGTAACTGCAACAGAACTGATGTTATGAGATGCAGTATTTTTACAAGCTACAAGACCTCAAAAATTCTGACATGGAGCGACACTTCCCTCTAGTGGGAGAAATAAATACAGACTCTGAAAATTGTGTACACATGTAAACAGATATGTTTGTGTGTAATAAATATATAGGAATATACACATTAATGCAGCTTTTGTTTAAGTCTAGTTTTATATTATGATCTGAAAAGATTGTTAAACTCACACTGTTTCTCTATTCAGGATATAATCGGTGATGTTTGTATGGATTACTGTAGCGCTGGCAGTGATGAATGATAAACTGCTGTACAGAGTTTTATGAGTTTTGTCTTTACTGAGATGTTTGATCAATAAATACAACTATTTTTTGTGGTTATATTTTGTATGAGGTGCTAAATATTCCATACATGTATCCAGTTTTTCACTTAAGTATTTACACGCACTCTCTGTGTTTTTCTTTCTCACACACTCATGCTTTTATCCAAAGATAATAGATGTAAAGTAGCGGGTGTTGTCTAACTCCAATAGAGTTTAAAATGAAGGGGGAATTATTACTTACACTAGTGTTACATGAAGCACCATCACTTCAAAATAATTATATTTGAAACAAGAACTTTGAGTAATAATCACACACACAAAAATATCAAGAATCTGTGTTTCTATCCAGCGCATTTAATCAGTGCGAGGAAGATGCAACTCGAGTTTCCTGCAGTGGCGCGCGTGCCCGCGAGGTGTCGCTGTCGCAGGACAAATCACGCGCGCAGGTGGCGCGCATCAAGAGCGGCGCGCGCGCGCGCTTTAAAGGATGCACAGCAACTCGCGCGTCAAACAGCAGAAACACACAAAAATTAAAACAGACGCTTAGAGTTGCAGGCCGTTCCTCCCCTTCGCCCGAGTCTTACAGCAGGTTTGTGTATTCGTGTGGTGTTTTTGACCAGTTTAAGTCGTTATTTCAGCCGTTTTCTTTTACTAGTTTCGAGTTACTGTCAGTCATTAAGTTCTTTGTGACGATTTCGCGTTACGGTCAACTTACTTTTCTTAAGTTAACAACTCACTGGCGAAAGAATATAAGCCAAACGAGTACGTGAATGTAAGAAATTAATTTATACGTCAATTAGAGTTAAAGTGACGCCCTGACGTCGGCGCGTGCCCGGTCGCCGGTGACGTCATCGCGTCGACTGCAACAATCACAGACGCTTTTACAGAATTAAAGTCACCGGTAGAAAATAACTGTAATGAGTCATAGTAAATAAACTAATTACATTAAGTGAAATGTGCCACTAACCTATTATCTGTTCATACTCGTGATAAATGATTGAATAAACGTGTTTAAACTTAAATTGGAGGATTACTTTAATTTAGAAAAGCACGTTTTGACTCTAGTTTATATCAAGTATTCAGATCACTTTAATTTTTAGCAAGTAATCTCATAAAAACATATTTTTCATGTCTTATCATTAAATGAGTGAGCTGAAAGGAGTTTAATCTGCAGATTTAATTCAGTGGATTAATTTATAGGCAATTATTGTGACCAAAATATGTTTTTCACATTTCCATAAGGATTAATAATCAGAAACCTAATCAATAATGCAAATATGAGATTCAGTGCAGTGTTATTGAACAAGTGTCTAGTTTTACAATAGAAATATCTAAAATTAAAAGCTCAAAGTAAGACAATTTCTGATGTATAAATGCAAGACTTTTCAGAGAAATTGATTTAAACTGGGAATAAAATATGGTTTTAAATGGAAAAGGTTTTTGCATGAAAATGTAGTAATTTATGATGCAAGTAATATTTGAATCCCATTTGAAACTTTTTATATACTGGGTGACTAACAGCTTTAAACAGTTAAATTTAAGTTTAATTTGGGAGGAAAAACCTGCAAATAATTTAACAGTATAAATTGTAACTGAAATCCACACCATTATTATCTGTTAAATCAGTTATAATTTTGACAGCAGTCTCAAACATTATTTATTTATATATATATATAAATTGTGAAAATGTTACAAGTTTATATTTTCAGTGTGTCTCTTAAAAATATAAAAACAATCCTATAAAATCCACATTTCTTCTTTTCTCTTGATCTGAGAGTGAAAGTTGCAGAAAGAGGAATAAGTGTTTTTACGGGAAACTCCCTCAATAATTTTTTTAATTGAACTTCATTTATCTGTTAATCTGTGTGTGAATCAGTTTTTGATTATACTGTCAATCAAAGCTATTATTTTCAGTTGAAATGCGTTTCGTTCAGAGGAATGCTTTATATTTCAGTCTAATTTCTGTCCCTTTAATGCTTGTGTTCCTGCAGCTGCTGTGAGTGTGTGTGTGTCTCTCTCTCTCTCTCTCTCTCTCTCTCTCTCTCTCTCTGTCTCTCTCTCTCTCTGTCTCTCTCTCTGTCTCTCTCTCTCTCTCTCTCTCTCTCTCTCTCTCTGTCTCTGTCTCTCTCTCTCTCTCTCTCTCTCTCTCTCTCTCTCTCTGTCTCTCTGTCTCTCTGTCTCTCTGTCTCTCTGTCTCTCTGTCTCTCTGTCTCTCTGTCTCTCTGTCTCTCTGTCTCTCTCTCTCTCTCTCTCTCTCTCTCTCTCTCTGTCTCTCTGTCTCTCTGTCTCTCTGTCTCTCTGTCTCTCTGTCTCTCTGTCTCTCTGTCTCTCTGTCTCTCTGTGTCTCTGTGTCTCTGTGTCTCTCGCTGTCTCGCTGTCTCGCTGTCTCTCTGTCTCTCTCTCTCTGCGTGTGTGTGCGCGTGTGTATCTCTGTCTGTCTGTCTGTCTGTCTCTCTGTCTCTCTCTCTCTGCGTGTGTGTGCGCGTGTGTGTCTCTCTCTGTCTCTCTGTCTCTCTGTCTGTCTCTCTGTCTGTCTCCCTCTGAGTGTGTGAGTGTGTCTCTCTCTTTGTGAGTGTGTCTCTCTCTTTGTGAGTGTGTCTCTCTCTTTGTGAGTGTGTCTCTCTCTTTGTGAGTGTGTCTCTCTCTTTGTGAGTGTGTCTCTCTCTGTGTGTGTGTGTCTCTCTCTCTCTCTCCCTCTCTCTGTGTGTGTGTGTGTCTCTCTCTCTCGCTCTCTCTCTCTCTCTGTGTGTGTGTCTCTCTCTGTGTGTGTGTCTCTCTCTCTCTCTCTCTCCCTCTCTCTCTCTCTCTGTGTGTGTGTGTGTGTGTCTCTCTCTCGCTCTCTCTCTCTCTCTGTGTGTGTGTGTGTGTGTCTCTCTCTCGCTCTCTCTCTCTCTCTGTGTGTGTGTGTGTGTCTCTCTCTCGCTCTCTCTCTCTCTCTGTGTGTGTGTCTCTCTCTGTGTGTGTGTCTCTCTCTCTCTCTCTCTCCCTCTCTCTCTCTCTCTGTGTGTGTGTGTGTGTGTCTCTCTCTCGCTCTCTCTCTCTCTGTGTGTGTGTGTGTGTCTCTCTCTCTCTCGCTCTCTCTCTCTCTCTGTGTGTGTGTCTCTCTCTCGCTCTCTCTCTCTGTGTGTGTGTGTGTGTGTGTGTGTGTGTGTGTGTGTGTGTGATCATGCAGCCGCTGCAGATGCTGGAGACTCCGAGGTTCAGACACCGGCTGCTGGAGGCGTTGAGTCTGGGCCGGCGGCAGCGATACAGCGTCTCCCGCACGGAGAGGGAGGAGGAGCCGCTCATCCCTCGGGAACGCAGCCCCTCCCTGCCCGGATCCTTCAGCAGAGGAGAGGATGAGAGCGAGAGCGAGCTGCTGTATCTTTCTTTCGTCACAGCCTCCTCCATCCCACCGTCTTCCTCGTCATCCTCCTCATCCGAGAGCGAACGCACGCCGTCGCCGCGCAGACGCAGACGCAGCGCTCATGGCGTGAGAGAGCCGCTCGTCATGGGAAACCAGGACGCAAAGCTGAAGCGCTCCGGCGGAGGGGAAGCAGGAGGCGCGGCGGATGAGAACGGAGCTCATGAGGGTGTAAAGAAAGGGAAGAAATCCCACGGAAAGGGAGGGGAGGGAGGGAAGAAGAAAAACAAGTCAGACAGATCCTCCGTTTTCCCTCACATACGGAAGCGCAAGAACCTGAAGGCGAAGGGATTGTTGAGCAGCTCCAAAGAGGATGCGCTGGACGAGCTGGACAGCGTTCCATCCCAGTGCAACAAAACACCGGATCTCTCCGGAGATGAGCTGGGACACTCCGACGGGGAGAACGGGAGGCCTCGTCTGGCGGCCGACAGCAGGCAGAACACGCTGGACGAGGAGAAGGACGAGGAGAAGATCCGCAGCTCCGGATCCGACACGGATATGTACAGCTTCCACTCCGCCGCCGCCGAGCAGGAGGATTTACTGGCTGACATCCAGCAGGCCATCCGGATGAAGCAGGGCGTGATGCTCTCCTCCGGCCCCGAGATCCCGTGGGAAACAGACTGTAAACAAACCAGCGGCTGGGACGCGAAAAACACCCCGACCCCCGACTCGGAGGCCTTCACGGTGCTGGAAGCCTTTCCCAAACCGCAGCGTGTCCCCGAGGAGCCGCCGGCTGTGAATGGAGACTCGGACGAGGCCCTTTGTGCCGCCACAAAAGAGCCCGAGGGCCCCCTCCCCCCTCCCGCCTCGGTTGCCAAGACGACCAGCGAGTGCAGCTTCCCCGACCTCACCGGATCCTTCGAGAGCGCCGTGGAGGCCGTGGAGGAGGAGGACTCGGCGGCGGACGCTCCCAGCACGGACACGCTGTCGGCGGGATCGGCGGAGTGTGTGAGCGCCGTGGAGACGAGCGGGGGGCCGCGCCGCCGGAGCAGCGTCACCTTCTCCCTGCAGGAAAGCCCACCCGCCCCCCGGCCCCGGCGACCCTCGGTCAAGCCGTACCCGCCCATCAGCACGTCCTACATCAAGACCACCACCCGGCAGCTGAGCTCGCCCGCGGCGTCCCCGTCACACAGCCCGCGGGTCCCGCGCCGGGGGCCCGACGCCCAGGCCGAGCGCAGACGGGTCACGCGCCAGCGCTCGCACAGCATCACCGGCGCCATCAGCCGCTCCGCCGACTGGACCGACGAGATCCGGGATCCTCCCAGAGCCTCCGGGTCGGCCGACTGTCTGGGGTACGGCGGGACGGGACTCGCTCCGGCTCCGGCTCCGGCTCCCACCGCCAGCTTCCAGGAGGTTTTCACAGGTGAGGGATCTTGAACTAATAAGCAGTGCATTGCTAAAATTCGTGTTAATATTTCACTGTTAGTTAATTTTCGTACTTTAATCATCGCATTCAAGAAACACATTGACATTCTAATCAGTTCTTGCTTTCCCTGGGAATCGAACCCATGACCTTGATGTTGCAAGCGCTGCTCTCTACTGTTAGACACAGGAAAGCTTCATTAAATGTGGAAACGTGTCTAAAATGTCACTGTTTTAAAATGTTGTTCTGTAGGAGTTTGTAAAATGTGACGTTGCGTCTTTAAATTCTTCCCGTTATTTGCATCGATTTTAGCGTTTCTCAGAAATTATTGTACGTTAGCGCTTTAAATCCTTCTGTTATTTATTACATTTCTAAAGTATCAAATATGATCACGCATGATAACTTATTTTGTTTTAATGAACTCTTCAAATGGATTTTTATGGCTATTGTCAATCAAACGATAAATTAAATTAAGTCTTAAATATTAAGTCAACATTTTTTTTTGACGTTTATAGTAAGTATTTTTCGTTGTTTGTTAACGAACTCAAACTTATTGTAAACTGCCGCCAAAAATGGAGTGAATCTCTGATCCGACCCTTCAGTCCTTCCAGTTGCATCTTCTAATCAAACTTTGATTTCCATGTTTCTGGTTACACACACACACACACACACACACACACACACACACACACACACACACACACACACACACACACACACACACACACACACACACACACACACACACACACACACACACACACACTCTCTTTCTCTCCCTCTTTTGTTTAGTGTTTGTGAAGTTCCAATGCATAAATACTGCTGTAGTCTCTGTCCTGTAGAGGCATTATGGGATGGCGGCAGTGGTGTTGTCTTGTGTCTCAGCAGTGAAAGGAAACATGTTGAGTTTGATCGCGTCACGCTTGGAGAACCTGATGGATAAAACTGTTTTCCACAGTCAGTGAACGGGAGAATAAAGGAGCGAGTGAAAGAGAGGCAGTTCATTGATGGAGTGAATGTATTCTCTCTCTCTCGCTCTCTCTTTCAGTCTGTGTTTCAGAGCTCTTTGTGTTAGCGACTGATGAACGGCTCTGGATCTGAATGAATTTCTTTCCTTCTCACACACACTCCCTCACACACATGCACTCTTTCTCTCACACACACACACAGATGGTGCTGTGCTGATCAGACCCTGAGGGCTCGTGTCCATTAGTGACATCACTTGCTCTCAGCCAATCAGATCAAGAGATGCAGTTAGACCGTATTGATCGCTGAGGTCTGGATCAATGCGATCGGCGGCCGGTTAATCGGTAGTGTCATAATCATCAGAGGAACGTCTGTAATATCTGACCTTATTCTGCATAAACGCTTTCTGACGTTTCATCAAAGAGAGCCAATGCAGAAAATCTCGTTCTTTTCCTTTTAAACGTCTTAACCTTCTTAAGTCAAATGCATAGAATGGCTTAAGATATCTTGTTTTCTGAGAAATGTTTCAATTTACTTTTACTATTTTTATTTTTTATTAAAGCAAACTAGCTTCATTTTTCATGCGTCTATTTATTTTTTCAGAAAATAAGATTTCATATGTTGAGTCACTTGTAAATGATTGATTTAAGAATGTTTGGATATTTGTGAAGGAAATGAGGATTAATTCTCTTTGAAAGCTTGTTCCTTGGGCTGCAGAATCTCAGCTGGTTTGTTTCCTCATCTTTAATGGGCTGAACTACATCTCCCATGATGCACCAGGCTGTATCCCAGCATGCTAGTCTCTAACGCTCGTCAGTCTGTGCGTCTGGTTTGTGTCGCTGAACTCCAGGATCTGATCAATTAACCGCTGGTATTGATCTGCAGAGAGAACGGAGGGTGTGTTGGCTTTAATAGGATGAACTACATTTCCCATGATGCACCTGGCTGTATCTCAGTATGCTAATCAAGTTAATGAGCTGTTGATAAACTCCAGTCTCGCTGAAACAGATCCTGCCATGGAATAACAAAAAAGTGAATTATTAGATACAGATTTCAGTTGTAAAAATATTAAATCTTGACGTATAGGCTTTTATTTCTTGCAATTCTACAAGTTTACTCTACGCTCTTTTCTAGTAGATGTCAAGTTTATCATGCGATTCTGACTTAACTTCTATATTCTTACATTTATTTCTCTAACTTCTCCTCAATTCCAGGGTTAGATATGAACTGGGAATGATCCGAGCGGAGTCAGAATTGGGAAGTCCTTTTTTCCTGGTCTTATAAGAGTATTATTATTCTGAAGCCGTTTGAGCGGCTCGGTCCTGATCCCTCGGCACGGATCCGGACTCCGTGTTTTCCGTGAGGGAGCCGGAGCTCTGACTCATTAAGCTCAATGACACTAATTACAGATTAAAGTCCTGGCCGTTTCAAAGGTTTTGAAATTTAGCTTGTGTTTGGAATAAAACCCCAATATACTGACACTATCGTCTAGATTTCAGACTTATTTGGTTCTGAATTGGAGTCTAACATTTACATCGGCTTTTCCTGCACACTTTCCTTTTAATGCACAAAAACTGATGTTTCCATCCTGAACAAAGACAACCGTTTCTCAATTGTGATCTTGAAACTCAGACTTTATAATCAAAATATCAGTTCTGAGGGGGAAAAGCTCGTCTCGTGGCGGAAACTGAACGCATGCCAACATCAGTGTGCGTCTCATGTTGTGCGTGATGTTGTGCGTCTGCAGGCCGGACGCTGCTGGAGAGGTTTTTCCGGCAGCAGGACTCCAGTGAGCCGGAGGAGGTGGAGAAGATCTGCTCCAGGATCCTGGCCATGGGTCTCCTGCTGCCCTTCAGCGACTGCTTCCGGGAGGCGAGCGACAGCAGCGGGAACATCGCGCCCAAGTTTGACGTGAGTCCACTTCCTGTTAAACTGCCTCTTATTGTCTCTCACAATGTGTGTGTGTGTATAATTAGTCAAAAACTCTTTAATATCCACTGCACATCAGCTCTTTCTCTCAGCGTCTGAAACGCTTCATTCGGAGATTCAGTCTCTCTAAGCCCCGCCCCTCTGAGAGCTGCTCTGCTGTGATTGGTTAGAACCCAAGCGCTCATTATCATATGTGAATCTCAGCTCGTGTTTGGCAGTGACGGGAACAGTAATGGTGTGTGTTTCACCGTATCAACCAGAAACAGCGTCTCCACATGAACACCCACTCTTCCAGACTCACACACAACCACAGGGATTGAGGGCGGAGCAAACACACGCCAATCAACACCAGAGGCGGGACTTATGCTAATGAGTTCAGCAGGAAGTGAGACTGAATCACTGACTCGTTTCAGTTCAGAATCATTCATTTTAGAAGTTTTGAACAAACCCAGACCAGGTCCAGTCTGGTTCTCATTGGCTCTGGCAAATGGCGTCATGTGATCTGCTGCTGGTCCGTGATTGGCTCTGTTAAATGGCATCATCTGTAAACGAGCGCCATCTGCTGACGAACAGCGTCTGATGTATTCAGTGTAAAGACTCGTCAGTGTTTAAACTGAAATATTCCAGATGAGTCTACAGTGAAATAATTGAACGGGTTGCACTGGAGCAGCTTGTTATTTTGGGGTGTGTGTCTCTTTCTCTGCACACAGTGAGCCCAAAGTGTGTGTGCAGCACTTTTATTACTTATTTACAGTGTTGGCTCAGCTCATGTAAATCGGGGCTCTCTGATTGGTTCGTGTGCAGCAAAAGACGTCATTCAGTTCGTCATTGAGTTGTTGTCCAGCATCATCTGTCTCTCTCTCACTCACACACACACACTGTATGTGTGTCTCTCTCTCTCGGGGCTGTTGTGGTTCGGTAAGCTGATCTCGCTGCGGGTCGGTGCTGCTCCGGCGTGTTTGGGAGAGGATGGAGACGGGAGAGGATGTCCGGGTCTCTGCGCAGCCGCGGCGCTCCAGCTCGTTTCAGTCGAGTCATGCATCCCGGGTTTAGACTGGCAGCCGAAAGCACCTGCGACTGAGACGTGCATGCGTGTTCCCGGCACGTGTGCTGGTTGCCATGGCGATGCACAGCGGATGAGAGGATGGAGGCGGTTCTGGACGGAGAGATGCGGTCCGGCTCAAACCCCTCCGGCGGGTTGCAGGTCCGGCTCAGAGTTGGGAAATGTTTTGTGGACCACGCTGTTATTTTAGTATCTATTAATATTTTGAATGTTTTTAACTTTATTTTCCCTGGTATTTGTGTTTGTTTGGTTTTATAACTTATTTTATTTTTTTAGATGTCCATTTAGCAATTTTAGTACTTGATTTTAAACAGAAAATATTTGAAGTGTTGTTTTGGCAACTGACTGGATTTTGCACCGAATATATAAAATTTGAAACCATTAAACTTGTTACAATTAAGCCTAATTTGAGAGATGGCAAATATAAAATTGGGTTTTGTTGCAAATGTTGACTTATTTTAATTGCGGTTGATGAATGATCGCTCTGGCCATATAATGCTGATTTAGAGGGATTATGAAAGGCTGATTTCCCATGATTCCCTGCGCCGCACCGGACGGCCTGTTGGAGGCGCTGTTATCCACATGTTTACATGGATCTGAGTGGGATTATCTGGAGCCGCTGAGGGATAACTGGTTTCCTGAACTAATGCATCATCACCCATAGCCTAAATCTCCTTGAGTTTGTGGTTTGAGTTTTAAACTAAATGAATGTGGTTGTTTTTAATGCCTGCTGCAGATTCACATGCATCCAGAACACTCACAACATCCACTGCATGTCAGCTCTTCCTCTCAGCGTCTGAAACGCTTCTTTCGGAGATTCAGTCTCTAAGCCCCGCCCCTCTGAGAGCTGCCCTGCTGTGATTGGCCTGAAACCAATATGCTCATTAGCATATCTGAATCTCAGCTCGTGATACACAGGCATTTTTGTGAACACATCTATAACAGTTCTCTCTCTCTCTCCATCTTTATCTGCTCTCTCTCTCTCTCTCTCTCTCTCTCTCTATTCTCTCTCTTTCTCTCCAGCATGATCAGCTGTACACCTGGGCGGCCGTGAGTCAGCCTCCTCCGTCGCTGGAGCGTTTGGAAGGACGTTTACCTGGACACCTGAAGAGCCTGTGGCCCCCGCCCCGACCCGGAGAGGAGCCGCGGCCCCCGCCCAAATACACGGAGGACGGTACGAACGAACACACACACACACACACACACACACACACACACACACACACACACACACACACACACACACACACACACACACACACACACACACACGCACATTCAAACCCTCTTCATGCCGTAAAGTTGTGACTCCCAGGAAGTGACATTTAGGTGAGATCAAGTTTAGTTCTGATCAAAGACTGTTATACATGTTAAACAGGAGGTTTGTGACACTAACATTGAAGAATATTCAAACATAATTAATTAATTAATATTGAACATTCAAAACTCTATAAAACCAGTTCTTACAGTATTCCTGTGTGAAACATTTGATTATCAGTGTTGAAAACGGTTCATATTTTTTTTCTTTAACTAACTGTGGCACGTTTTATTATTTGAGTAGAAAGTTCATGATCAGCCTTTATTTCAAACATTTTGTAACCATTTTTTTGATCAGTAATTTGAAGCCTATGAATGATTAATTACTGTTTCACAGTAGTATTGTGATTAATAAAGGCGGTTCTCTAGATTCAGGAGCAGCTCTTGCTCTTCTGGCACTCGTCTGAATGTCTAAACCCGTTGTTTGTCCTGCGTTTGCAGCGCTCGAGGAGCCGGAGGGTGAGTAGCTCCGTCCCGTCCGTCGTTTCACATCGTCCCGCTTCTCCTCGTCACCGCAGTTTAAAGCAGGGCTGCACAACTCCTGCATGCACAGCTAGTGCGGGAACATCGCCTGGAGTCCAAGCAGACGTCGTCCGCCGCACTGAGAGGTCACTTGATTGACGTACAGGGCAGCCAGTCTGACCTCTGACCTTTCCTGGGTCACGGCGCATGTGCTGCAAACTAGCGAGAAGAAAACCTGACTTATTTCTTTTAAACTTAAAGGGTATAAAATGAGCTGGAGAGTCAAAAACTGACCTTCCATACAGACTTTTTTTTTCATCGCTGACCCGAAGAAGGGAAATGTGGAGCGGCGTTTTCCCTCCGTTCATAAACGCTACGACTCTGACTTTCCTCGGAGAACCACCTGAGGAACTCCAATCTCAGCTGTCGTTTAGCACAGCAGCTTCATAAGATGCTCAGTTGCGTTGAGTTCATCTAGTTCTGCGAGAGACACCAGCATATAATCAATATATTCATAAATGTTGGTGGGTCACTTAAGCCGCTCAAGCCAGAAGAGCGCGGCAGCCCTGCTTTATAACGTCACATCACATGCTGCTGTTTGTTTACAAGTGTTGCCTAGCAACAAGCGTGAGTCACATGACCCGCTCCATCAACATCTGTCCTCATCACCAACATCATCTTTTGCATCGTTCATGTGATTATGAAGGACTCGGGTGTCCGGATTAATAACTGACTGATTGAATGACATTTCTCACATTCACAACTAATGATCATATTTACAGAACTGTAGATATTGAGTGTGTGTGTGTGTGTGTTTCAGAGCATCAAGCCGTCGTCTCAGACCTGAAGAAACAACAGGAAGCAGAAATCCGGCACATTCAGGTGCGTCTCGCACTCATCCACACCAGCATCTGTGTGAAACACTCAGTTGCTGCACATCTGCTGTATTCTCCTCGTCCTCGTGACGGATGTGTGTTTAAATGCAGGAGGTGTTTAGTTTCAGCCCTTCGGCTGCCTGGGGTTTATTGATCGCATGCGTGAGAAGCTCGTCTCGTGATTAATTCATTAGATGAATCGCAGGTCTCGTGTTCTGCTGACGCGGGTGTTTTGGCTGATTGTTTATTTGCAACGCTCTGCTGCTTGACGGATGTTTAATACTTCCCAGAGTTTGTTTGACTTCAGAAATGGGAAATAAGCCTCCGTCATGATCGTGAGCGTCCAGCAGAGGGCGACGTCCATCAGCCTTTCTCCAGAGCATCAGCACAGAGAGTGTGTGTGTGTAGATACACACAGTAATGCCTTGAGATATGAGCATAATCCGTTCCAGGACGAGCTCGTAACTCCAGTTGCTCGTATCTCAAATTATTTTTTCCCATAAGAAATAACAGGAAAAAAAATGTATCCGTTCCGGCCCTCTAAACTCTTATTAGTGCTAATAACTATGGACAAAACATGTTTTTAGTTGCTATAGGTCAGAGGTCACCAACCTTTTTGAAACTGAGGGCTTCTTGGGTGCCGATTATTGTGAAGGGATGCCAGTTTGATACACACTTCTGAAATAAATTTGCTCAATTTACCTGTCATTATTAATTAATGATATTCATCTGCGAAGACACTGATCATGTTAATGATTTATCACAATAATGATCAACAATGTTTTAAAAAGGTAGGAAACAGATCAATATGCAACACTTTATTTCTATAAACCTCTGCAAGTATTTACATTTTCAAATGATCACTTCTACAACATTTTTACGAGCCACTAATAGTTTAACAAATCATGCACAACGTTGCATCATGTCTGCCGTGCATTCAGTGCAGCTCGCTGTTCTTCAGGCTTTCTGGTATGCAAATTTTGATGGGCTTCAGCCATTGGTTTAGCTGCACCTCTCAGTATTGAGCACAGCTGTCTGCGTCGCCATTGGTTAGGCTGTGTATCGCTTCGCTGTGTTTTCAGGCTGATCTGCGTATCTTACGGCAGGAGTGAACACTGTTCCCAAATGTATTTCAATGCAACGTCTTGTTCCCGCTTTTGAAAGGGAACATCTCCAGTAACTATCGTAACCTTGGTTCCCTGAGAGATGGGAGCTAGACTCTGTATTAGCTGCCGTGTTCGCCGCTTGACCAGCTGTGTAGCGTTCAGTCATGAGTTAGATGCAATTGGCCAGTGTTCAAACTGGCATTATCCAATAAGGTTTCAGAAACTGTGAAGGGGAGGAGTTAATTTGTCTTTTTTTACATGCATTCGAGGATAACGTAGATAACGCAAACACAATACAGAAGTGTAGTCTTCCCGTGTTGTGTATTGATAGACTCAGAAGCTCATATGTATTATTATTGAACACTCATAACTCGTGCTGCTCCCAGCTTAATACTGGTGAATCACTCGTTGCCCCCGGTAACCCCCGCTGTAAAACCAAGCTGCCTCTAGTGGAGATCATATGCAATTACACATAAATGAGGAGCTTGAGCTGCTGCGAGTGCTGAACACCTCTAGCGTCTGGAAGCTGCTCGCATCTCAAATATTTACTCGTATCTCAAATATTTATTCGTATCTCAAAGCAGAAATTGCTTGTATCGCAGATTGATTTGTTTCTCTCTCTCTGTCCAGGAGGAGTCTGTGCTGAAGAGCGTGAGTCTGAAGCAGGAGCACGTGTGTGTGATTGAGCAGCTGGAGCAGACCATCGAGGACCTGCGCAGTAAGATCGCGGAGCTGGAGAAGCAGCACCCCCTGCTGGAGCGGGAGGTCATCACGCAGGACCAGGAGTGCGGCGGGGAGGACGGCATCGTCCCGCACGTCTGCCATGTGGACCTGCAGACAGAACACTGTGCGCTGCTGCCGCTGGAGGCTAAAGCGGTGCAAACGTCTCCTGTGGACGAGAGCTTCAGGTTTAGAGTGCCTTCTGTGGAGGCGCAGGTGTCCGGAGGGAGTGACTCCTCCTCGCGGTCTCGGGCGTTCGTGTGCGTCTGCCAGCAGCCAGGAGCTTCGGTGCCGCCGCCGCCTCCACCTCTCCCGGGAATGACTGCGCCGCCTCCACCACCTCCTCTTCCAGGAGTAAGTGCACCTCCTCCACCTCCTCCACCACCACCTCCACTCCCAGGAATGACTGCGCCTCCTCCTCCACCTCCTCTACCTCTCCCGGGAATGACTGCGCCTCCTCCTCCACCTCCTCTTCCAGGAGAAAGTGTGCCTCCACCACCTCCACTCCCAGGAATGACTGCACCTCCTCCACCACCTCCTCTTCCAGGAGAAAGTGTGCCTCCACCACCTCCACTCCCAGGAATGACTGCGCCTCCTCCTCCACCTCCTCTTCCAGGAGAAAGTGTGCCTCCACCACCTCCACTCCCGGGAATGACTGCGCCGCCTCCTCCTCCACCACTTCTTCCAGGAATGCCTCCTCCGCCTCCTCCAGGTCTCCCCCCTCCTCCTCCACCCCTGGCCTGTGCACCTCCGCTGGGCTTCGGGTCGGGCGGTCTGCCTCCTCCGCTGCCGCTGGGTCTGTTCGCATTAGGAGCGGCGCAGGAGATGCCGGCGCGCAAGAGTCTGGTGGAGCCGCCGAGGCCCATGAAGCCGCTGTACTGGACGCGCATTCAGCTGCACTCCAAGAAGTACTTCTGCTTTTCCTTCTTCCTCCGTTTATGTTCACAAATACACAGAGAGAGAGAGACTTTATAAGATTCAGACTGCGATTCCTTCCAGTCTCAGGATTTCATGTGTAATATTTTGAGATTGTATTTTAGTGTACGATGTGTAATCACCTGAACGACGTGAGAATCTCTGGGTATTAAACAGTTCATTTATTAGGTATAAGTTTTAGGATCATGGCCCAGTTGCGTAACCATAATAATCAGACTGTGTGAGCAACTTGAGGGTAATTCGACGTAGTTTTCGGTATCAAATTGGATGCATTTCTTATGCAACTGCCTTCAAAACTTTCTGTCTGTCTCTTTTGTCTCTTTCTGTCTTTTGTCTCGCTCTGTCTCGCTCTCTCTGTGTATATAAATATATTATTTTATTATATAAATCTATCTATAGACAGTTTATACGCACACAAGGCATTTGTTTGAAGTGGTTTATCTGCAAGAGTTGCTGTAATGTGTTTTCCTCCGCAGGGACATGAAGTCTCTCGTGTGGGAGACGATCGACGAGCCATCCGTGGATTTTGAGGAGTTTGTTGATCTCTTCTCTAAAACGGCAGTGAAGGAGAAGAAGAAACCTCTTTCGGACACGATCAGCCGGTCGAAGACCAAGCAGGTGAGCGAGACGAAGGGTGGCGCGGGTCATCCGGTGTTATGTCTGCGGCGCCGGATCCGGCTTAAGTCCAGCTTTACAGCGGCTGAGCGCAGGGAAACTCTTTCCATGAGTTAGTCCTGACGTTTGTGTACAGATCCCGGCTCCTCTGCCGACAGCTGTGAGTGAGTGCCGACGCTTGGCTCCGCCGGAGGATTCCTGCTCCGGATCTGTCCCGGGAATTCACTGATCGGGAAAAATGAGCCAAAGATCCCATAACGAGCGAATTACAGCTCATAAATATCTCTGGTTTTATCAGATCTGTGTGCGTTTCACTCATATTTACACAACGGCTCGTATGTTTCCACAGATTTACGCACCTGATTTATGGATTCCTGATCAAACGGATAATTTCAGACTTCATGAGGCAAACATGTTCAGTTCAATAACGGTGTTGATCAGTTAGTTATATCAGCTTTCTGATGCTCTTCAGATGTTTATAAAAATGGGTCTTAAAGTAGGTGAAACCGCATAAATACTGATAGTTTAGATTGTGAAGATCATTTCCACAGTTAGTTTAATAATTGGCCTTGACTCTGTTATTGAGCTGAACGGCTTTACAGCTGAATTCATTCGTCACTGAAGCTGCTGTGACACGATCTATTGCATGATAGAAATAAAGCTGATCGATCGTTTATGTAGTTTAAATTAAAGTCAAGTGCTTTTGAATGTAGATAAATGAGTGAAATGGTGTTTCTTCAAGGTCATGCAACACCAAACAACAAATAAATGCACAAAACGGCCCATAAATGCTCTGAGTATACACACACACACACACACACTCACACGCGCTTCGCTCTCTGCAGACTGAGGTTAGCCGCACTAATGGTTGTCCTGCTCAGTATTTGCATGTTTGCAGATCCTCCGTTCACGTGTTTTCGCGTCGGGTTCGAGGGCCGATCTGCTTCTGAGGGGTTTATGGGGCCGAATGTTTGGCGTCTGTGGCTTTTCTTGTTCCGAGGGACACGGAAACCCTTCGTCTGACGCGTTTATACGACTAGCCGAGTCTCATTTATTCAAGCAGCCGCACAGACAACATTTGCACTCTTTTAATCCTGAAGGAATGTTGTTTTGGCTGTTCGTTTTTCTCCTGGGCTTATTTAACCTGTCACTCCTTACATCTGAATGGCTGTAGTTCATGAATTATTCACTTATAATAAAGTTGCTTTAAATATACTGGACTAAACATCTTTATTTCATATGAAATATTTACTTTAACTTCATTTTAGACTCCAAAATATCTTGTAGTGTATCACCATTGAAGTTAATATTTGTCACTATTATAAACCCGCCGGCACACACTGAAGCTGGAGTCTCAGAGCTGTGCAACGATATGCGTTTTGTCAAGTTAAAGATTTGTTTGTATGTTTTGTACCGTGACTCCGCCCATGAGTGTGACCCCGCCCATGAGTGGGAGGAGCTTGCTAAGTACCGCAGAATCCCTGGCTAGCCGTGCATGATATGATTTTAATGCACATGGAGGCAGAAAATGTCGTTTAATGCACAGCTAGCCGTGGATTATCCTGCTTACCAACAGTTAAAGCTGTTTGATGTTTGCAGTGCAATATTTGGCCAGAAGGGTTATTTTTGATAGACCCAGCGTTCCTCCTCCCTCTTCAGAATCAGAAATCAGAATCAGAAAGAGCTTTATTGCCAAGTGTGCTTGCACACACAAGGAATTTGTCTTAGTGCTGGAGCTTCCAGTGCACATTTACAACACAACATGAACAAACAAAAACAAAAACCATCACTGAAGAGCTCAAACACCGAGGCAGCCATTTGTGGCGCCAACTCTCCAGAAATGAGTGCAGTTTAGCAAGCATACATAGCAGCAGACACAACAAAAACAAACATAATATACATCACACATTACACGTAAGACTCGTGTGGGGATTTTTTTCAATGGAGTTGGGGGGAGGGGGAAATAGTTGAGGAGAACAGAGAGAACAGGCAGACGGATGTTGACAGAGAATATAGACAAAACTTGGCACGATGTTATTGTTTTTGACACTTTGTTAGGCAGATGAAGTTTCTATTAATGAGTAAAATGTAGAGCTGACTGTCTTCAAAACCATCCTTCAAAACTTCAAAACCATTTCCTCAGGATGTTTTTTTTCAGGGTTTCAGCTTTTAAATGATGCCTAATTTATGATGATTGCTAGAATAACGCTGAGGAACCGGATCTGGTCTCGTCGGGTCTGACCGTCTGCAGGTTTAGTTTGAGGAACCGGATCTGGTCTCGTCGGGTCTGACCGTCTGCAGGTTTAGTTTGAGGAACCGGATCTGGTCTCGTCGGGTCTGACCGTCTGCAGGTTTAGTTTGAGGAACCGGATCTGGTCTCGTCGGGTCTGACCGTCTGCAGGTTTAGTTTGAGGAACCGGATCTGGTCTCGTCGGGTCTGACCGTCTGCAGGTTTAGTTTGAGGAACCGGATCTGGTCTCGTCGGGTCTGACCGTCTGCAGGTTTAGTTTGAGGAACCGGATCTGGTCTCGTCGGGTCTGACCGTCTGCAGGTTTAGTTTGAGGAACCGGATCTGGTCTCGTCGGGTCTGACCGTCTGCAGGTTTAGTTTGAGGAACCGGATCTGGTCTCGTCGGGTCTGACCGTCTGCAGGTTTAGTTTGAGGAACCGGATCTGGTCTCGTCGGGTCTGACCGTCTGCAGGTTTAGTTTGAGGAACCGGATCTGGTCTCGTCGGGTCTGACCGTCTGCAGGTTTAGTTTGAGGAACCGGATCTGGTCTCGTCGGGTCTGACCGTCTGCAGGTTTAGTTTGAGGAACCGGATCTGGTCTCGTCGGGTATGACCGTCTGCAGGTTTAGTTTGAGGAACCGGATCTGGTCTCGTCGGGTCTGACCGTCTGCAGGTTTAGTTTGAGGAACCGGATCTGGTCTCGTCGGGTCTGACCGTCTGCAGGTTTAGTTTGAGGAACCGGATCTGGTCTCGTCGGGTCTGACCGTCTGCAGGTTTAGTTTGAGGAACCGGATCTGGTCTCGTCGGGTCTGACCGTCTGCAGGTTTAGTTTGAGGAACCGGATCTGGTCTCGTCGGGTCTGACCGTCTGCAGGTTTAGTTTGAGGAACCGGATCTGGTCTCGTCGGGTCTGACCGTCTGCAGGTTTAGTTTGAGGAACCGGATCTGGTCTCGTCGGGTCTGACCGTCTGCAGGTTTAGTTTGAGGAACCGGATCTGGTCTCGTCGGGTCTGACCGTCTGCAGGTTTAGTTTGAGGAACCGGATCTGGTCTCGTCGGGTCTGACCGTCTGCAGGTTTAGTTTGAGGAACCGGATCTGGTCTCGTCGGGTCTGACCGTCTGCAGGTTTAGTTTGAGGAACCGGATCTGGTCTCGTCGGGTCTGACCGTCTGCAGGTTTAGTTTGAGGAACCGGATCTGGTCTCGTCGGGTCTGACCGTCTGCAGGTTTAGTTTGAGGAACCGGATCTGGTCTCGTCGGGTCTGACCGTCTGCAGGTTTAGTTTGAGGAACCGTATCTGGTCTCGTCGGGTCTGACCGTCTGCAGGTTTAGTTTGAGGAACCGGATCTGGTCTCGTCGGGTCTGACCGTCTGCAGGTTTAGTTTGAGGAACCGTATC
The DNA here is from genome assembly GCA_037043235.1 of Rhodeus uyekii. Lineage (NCBI taxonomy): Eukaryota > Metazoa > Chordata > Actinopteri > Cypriniformes > Acheilognathidae > Rhodeus > Rhodeus uyekii. The sequence goes on from JAWRVZ010000561.1 coordinate 112,492, forward strand.
TGGTCTCGTCGGGTCTGACCGTCTGCAGGTTTAGTTTGAGGAACCGGATCTGGTCTCGTCGGGTCTGACCGTCTGCAGGTTTAGTTTGAGGAACCGGATCTGGTCTCGTCGGGTCTGACCGTCTGCAGGTTTAGTTTGAGGAACCGGATCTGGTCTCGTCGGGTCTGACCGTCTGCAGGTTTAGTTTGAGGAACCGGATCTGGTCTCGTCGGGTCTGACGGTCTGCAGGTTTAGTTTGAGTAACCGGATCTGGTCTCTTCGGGTCTGATGGTCTGCAGGTTTAGTTTAAGATGCTGAGGAACCGGATCTGGTCTCGTCGGGTCTGACGGTCTGCAGGTTTAGTTTGAGTAACCGGATCTGGTCTCTTCGGGTCTGATGGTCTGCAGGTTTAGTTTGAGACGCTGAGGAACCGGATCTGGTCTTGTCGGGTCTGACCGTCTGCAGGTTTAGTTTGAGGATCCGGAACTGGTCTCTTCGGGTCTGACGGTCTGCAGGTTTCATGCAGAACTGGTCTTTTGTTCGCTCATGTTTTAAAGATCATGGGAATAATGAGGAATAATTGCAGGCTTGTTTCCGGAACTGTCAAGAGTCGCCGGACACATTTTCTTTTGATAAAGTAACATGTTTTGTTTGCTGTAATTTGCCTGCAGTTGATAATTGTTGAGTTTTGCCCTGTAATGCTGGCGTGACCTTCTTCCCCAATTACTGCCATTATTTTGCTGAAGGAAAGGTTTGAGAGGTTGATTAGAACCATTGAGTGTGTGTGTGTGTGTGTGTGTGTGTGTGTGTGTCAGTGAGAGAGCTAGTCAGTCACTCTCACTGACACACACACACACACACACACACACACACACTCTGTCTGTCTCACTTTTTTTGGCAGCAGAAACGACAGTGAAATCAGCAACAGAAAGTGTTTAAGCTCATTCGGCTGGTTCTGGAGTTTGTGCGTTTGGTTTGCAGGAATCTTTCATCTCAGCAACTTCCTGTTGAGCCGCTCAAACCCTGTTCGTCACATTGAATTGTAGTTTGAGCCGCAGATCCGTTTGAGTTATTGTGGCGGTTCCTGTGACGCGAGGATCTCCGTCAGACAGACGGACCTGCGGCTCCGGATCGATAAACATCAGCGCCAATCCATTGGGTTTTGTTCTTCAGGTTGAGCACGAGCCGAGACGCTTTCCCTTTAAAACGAGCAAATGGATGCAGTTACAGATCCGATTAAAGTTTGCATCTCAATATTTAATTGTGAAGCAATTAAGGACTTTAGTTTTCAAACCGGTCAATCATTTGCCTTGTTCTGAAACGGACTTGATTTTGTTAATGTTGCGTTTTCTAAAAGGCACGATTTCAAAGCGTTTCCTCATCAAGATTAATGTGGCTTGATTGAATGCAACTTGCACTTAATAAATGAACTGTTTAACACCCAGAGATTCTCACGTCATTCAGGTGATTACAAACCTGTTGTTTATCCGATCCCTTTCACTTATCCCAGAGAGAGCAGTGCTCGCAACATCAAGGTCATGGGTTCGATTCCCAGGGAAAGCAAGAACTGATTAGAATATCAATGTTTCTTGAATGTGATGATAAAAGCAGCTGATAAATGTTTAGTTTGAAAGCCTTTTGCATGTAATGTACGGCTTGAGAGCTCTACTCTTCACGCGTGTGTGTGTGTGTGTGTGTGTGTGCAGGTGGTGAAGCTGCTGAACACCAAGCGCTCGCAGGCGGTGGGGATCCTGATGTCCAGCTTGCATCTCGACATGAAGGACATTCAGCACGGTCAGCAGCTCCTCTTCTCACGCACCGCTCTCTCTCTCTCTCTCTCTCTCTCCGTGTTTCGGGAGCTTCCTGTTTTCCTCTCGTCCGGGTATTGACGTGTTCTGGGTGGCAGCGAGTGTTTCCTGATGCTCTGATAGCCTGCGGGTCACGATCAGATCCGTGACGTATCAGATGGACCTGAACGTGACCCTCCTCTGAAAAAACTCACATTTATGCATTTATTTTCTTGCATGTTTATCTTGATTCTCATGTGCTTATGAATGAGGTTTCCTTAAAGTATTGCCGTTTGTTCAAAATTAAAAAAAACATTCTGCTTAAACTAAATTGGTAAAAAAAGACATTGATCGTTGTTCAAGACAATGACATCAGTATGAAATGAGGGCTCTTGATCTGATTAAATATCGTTTTAATATTTAATTAATTTCACAATTATTGATATGCGTTGAAGGCATTTTATTTTTTGATGATTATTCCTCTATCTGTCTGTTTTTGTTTCTCCAGCGATCCTGAATCTGGATAATACTGTGGTTGATCTGGAGACGTTACAGGCCCTTTATGAGAACGTAAGCAGAGTCTCTGTGTGTGTGTGTGTGTGTCTCTGTCTCATCTTTTATTCTCCTCGCAGTGCGACGATTGTGCTGATGCATTATGAAATAAATACAGTGCAAATGAATTATAATCTTAATTTAATAATGTAACCTAACGGCAAATGTTCTAGATCGGTGTGGAGAATATTCCCCCAAACGTTGTCGTCTGCCTGGAAAACGCTTCAGGAATCAAACACAACGTCCAAATCTTCACATGCACAATCCTGAGAAACATTAGCGCTGAACGCCTTCAGAAAGCAGATCTCTGCAGGAATGTGCCGTAAAAGCTTGTGAAGATCTGCGCGTTCAGACGCATGCTTTCATTAAAGTAGCTCTTCATTTGCATAAATATCATTGATTTTTGAAGCATCATGCCTGACTGCACGTCTTATCGTTCGATCCGCAGATCGTCTGTCGAGGAGGAAACATTAAGATGTTTTCGTCTGGCTCCCTCCGTAATTATGAAGTCCAGACCTGTTTGAATGGCAAAAAAAGAAAAACATACAGTCTTTTGCAGTCAGACTCCAGTAATGCACCTAATGATCGTGCTAATGTGTTTTTTTCCCCTGGTTTTATGAGTGTGAGTTTCTAGTCTGGCACGTATACAGATGTCAGTCCTGTATACATCAGCCCGCCGATCCGCTCGCCCCGTATCTGTATATTGTGTTTTGATATCTGCGTTTGAAGGCGCTCGTGGCCGAGTCTTGCTGAAAGCTGCTTCATATTAACAGTATTTACACTTAAAGCGCAGTAAATGGGATGCAGAGCGCGGGCCGTGGAGGCAGAGCTGCTGTAATCACCGTGTTTGAAGTACCGTGTGTGTAAATGTGCTGTGATGGATCTCGTGATGATGCTTAATGGAGCCGAGAAGTTTTCCAGAGTTTATATTCACGCCTGAGCCGTACACAACTCACTCTCCTGGACCAAAGTGTTTGTCTTAGCCTCATTTTTTTTCTGTGCTTCTCTCTCGTGTCAGAGGGAGAGAGTGCAGTTTTCTCTCTTTGATCACCTTCCTGATGGCCCTAAACCGCTCGGCCTGTGCGTTTCTGTGCCGTTTGAAGTTGGCTTGTTTATGAAGGTATTTGTTCTGCTCTGAGGGAAACTCTGCCGTCTGTGTGGCGAAGGTTGATTCTCTTACCTAGTAAATGACGATAGGATGTTTTTTTTTAATATGAAGATGAGCTTCACTTTTTCTTATTTGTACTCCGATTGAGAATTATTTTGACACTTCATTGACACCATTCAGACCAGATTGGATGTGCACATGTGATGCAAATGCGCCTGATTGGGCGTGCGCATGCGTGATGCAAATGCGCCTGATCGGGCGTCCGCGTGCGTGATGAGGCAAATGCGTCTGATCGGGCGTGCGCATGCGTGATGAGGCAAATGCGTCTGATCGGGCGTGCGCGTGCGTGATGAGGCAAATGCGTCTGATCGGGCGTGCGCGTGCGTGATGAGGCAAATGCGTCTGATCGGGCGTCCGCATGAGTGATGAGGCAAATGCGTCTGATCGGGCGTCCGCATGCGTGATGAGGCAAATGCGCCTGATCGGGCGTCCGCATGCGTGATGAGGCAAATGCGTCTGATCGGGCGTCCGCATGCGTGATGAGGCAAATGCGTCTGATCGGGCGTCCGCATGAGTGATGAGGCAAATGCGTCTGATCGGGCGTCCGCATGAGTGATGAGGCAAATGCGTCTGATTGGGCGTGCGCATGCGTGATGAGGCAAATGCGTCTGATCGGGCGTCCGCATGCGTGATGAGGCAAATGCGTCTGATCGGGCGTCCGCGTGCGTGATGAGGCAAATGCGTCTGATCGGGCGTGCGCATGCGTGATGAGGCAAATGCGTCTGATCGGGCGTCCGCATGCGTGATGAGGCAAATGCGTCTGATCGGGCGTCCGCGTGCGTGATGAGGCAAATGCGTCTGATCGGGCGTCCGCATGCGTGATGAGGCAAATGCGTCTGATCGGGCGTCCGCATGCGTGATGAGGCAAATGCGTCTGATCGGGCGTCCGCATGCGTGATGAGGCAAATGCGCCTGATCGGGCGTCCGCATGCGTGATGAGGCAAATGCGTCTGATCGGGCGTCCGCATGCGTGATGAGGCAAATGCGTCTGATCGGGCGTCCGCATGCGTGATGAGGCAAATGCGTCTGATCGGGCGTCCGCGTGCGTGATGAGGCAAATGCGCCTGATCGGGCGTCCGCGTGCGTGATGAGGCAAATGCGTCTGATCGGGCGTCCGCATGCGTGATGAGGCAAATGCGTCTGATCGGGCGTGCGCATGCGTGATGAGGCAAATGCGTCTGATCGGGCGTGCGCGTGCGTGATGAGGCAAATGCGTCTGATCGGGCGTCCGCATGCGTGATGAGGCAAATGCGTCTGATCGGGCGTGCGCGTGCGTGATGAGGCAAATGCGTCTGATCGGGCGTCCGCGTGCGTGATGAGGCAAATGCGCCTGATCGGGCGTCCGCATGCGTGATGAGGCAAATGCGTCTGATCGGGCGTGCGCGTGCGTGATGAGGCAAATGCGTCTGATCGGGCGTCCGCGTGCGTGATGAGGCAAATGCGCCTGATCGGGCGTCCGCGTGCGTGATGAGGCAAATGCGTCTGATCGGGCGTCCGCATGCGTGATGAGGCAAATGCGTCTGATCGGGCGTGCGCATGCGTGATGAGGCAAATGCGTCTGATCGGGCGTGCGCATGCGTGATGAGGCAAATGCGTCTGATCGGGCGTCCGCATGCGTGATGAGGCAAATGCGCCTGATCGGGCGTGCGCGTGCGTGATGAGGCAAATGCGTCTGATCGGGCGTCCGCATGCGTGATGAGGCAAATGCGTCTGATCGGGCGTGCGCATGCGTGATGAGGCAAATGCGTCTGATCGGGCGTCCGCTTGCGTGATGAGGCAAATGCGTCTGATCGGGCGTGCGCGTGCGTGATGAGGCAAATGCGTCTGATCGGGCGTGCGCGTGCGTGATGAGGCAAATGCGTCTGATCGGGCGTGCGCGTGCGTGATGAGGCAAATGCGTCTGATCGGGCGTGCGTGATGAGGCAAATGCGTCTGATCGGGCGTGCGCATGCGTGATGAGGCAAATGCGTCTGATCGGGCGTGCGCGTGCGTGATGAGGCAAATGCGTCTGATCGGGCGTGCGCGTGCGTGATGAGGCAAATGCGTCTGATCGGGCGTGCGCGTGCGTGATGAGGCAAATGCGTCTGATCGGGCGTCCGCTTGCGTGATGAGGCAAATGCGTCTGATCGGGCGTGCGCGTGCGTGATGAGGCAAATGCGTCTGATCGGGCGTCCGCTTGCGTGATGAGGCAAATGCGTCTGATCGGGCGTGCGCGTGCGTGATGAGGCAAATGCGTCTGATCGGGCGTGCGCATGCGTGATGAGGCAAATGCGTCTGATCGGGCGTGCGCGTGCGTGATGAGGCAAATGCGTCTGATCGGGCGTCCGCTTGCGTGATGAGGCAAATGCGTCTGATCGGGCGTCCGCTTGCGTGATGAGGCAAATGCGTCTGATTGGGCGTGCGCATGCGTGATGAGGCAAATGCGTCTGATCGGGCGTCCGCATGCGTGATGACGCAAATGCCGTTGTTTTCTGCCTCAGGAAGGTTTTTGAGGTTGTAATCTCAGTTTCTGGTCTCTCTTGCTGCGCTGTCGTTGGCGTAGTGCATGTCTCTGTCTTTCCTGTGTCAATTGCGTCTGGCTGTTTGATGTACTTTCACAATACCACATTTTCCGTAATTTGCGGCTCCAAACTCCGTTTCTGTTGTTCTTTTGCTCGGAGAGAAGGAAACTCATGAGACGGTGCAGCTTTTATTGGACTCTGGCTTCTTAACGACTTTGATTACACTCTGTTCTCCTTCCAAACAAACCCAAATAATAATGCGGCTAAACACAAAGAACACCAGTGTGCGTGTTAGTGTGAAATTCAGTGGATGCTGTGCAAGATTTCGCTGACTCTGACAGACTAAAGAGATTTTTGACCAACCGCGATCTTATGTAGATGTACAATAAACTGAACAGAAGCATTACGAGTGTCTGAGTTGTGAAATAAGTTTGTGTTTGTGGTTTCAGAGAGCCCAGCAAGATGAGCTGGAGAAAATCGAGAAACATGTCAAATCCTCAAAAGACAAAGAGGGAAGCAAACCTCTGGACAAACCCGAGCAGTGAGGATCCACACGCACACGCACACGCACACGCACACGCACACGCACAAAACACACATGCACAAACACAATGATTTTCACCTGGTGGTTTTCATTTACATTCAAACTTTTCTTTGGTTAATGCTGTAATTCCCAGTTAAACGGGAATGTTCTGGCAAGGTTCTCTCAAAGTTACGATCAAACATTCTTCCAGAAACCTCAATGTTCTGAGAACATTTAAAAGCAACATCCCATAATGTTCTCACATCCAAGAAAAAAATATTTTAGAAACCCTTTACTTGAAGATTTTATGTGTTGAAGTATTCAAATGCATTTTCATAAATAATTCAAACTCGTTTCAATGCATTATGATATTTGCTGATTCTTTGCTACGTCTAAACCCCATATATAAACCTGTGTAAAGTGATTTTTATTAATGTAATGTGTGAAGATTTGTGTTGAGTTTGTCTAACGTTTCTGTTGGGGGGAAATTATTTCCTTCATGTGTAACTGCTAAAAATCCTTAACTCTTTCTTTTTTTCCATACAGGTTTCTACATCAGCTCTCCCAGATCCCTGATTTCTCCGGACGAGTCTTCTGTATTCTCTTCCAGTCGACCTTCTCCGAATGCATCTCGTCTGTTCAGCGCAAACTCCAGATTCTGCAGAGAGTCTGCAAGGTATTGCACTGCCAAAACGACAGAGCGACTCTTTCCCCCCCGAGCGACTCTTTCCCCCCCCCCGAGCGACTCTTTCCCCCCCCCCGAGCGACTCTTTCCCCCCCCCCGAGCGACTCTTTCCCCCCCCCCGAGCGACTCTTTCCCCCCCCCCCGAGCGACTCTTTCCCCCCCCCCCCGAGCGACTCTTTCCCCCCCCCCCCGAGCGACTCTTTCCCCCCCCCCCCGAGCGACTCTTTTCCCCCCCCCGAGCGACTCTTTTTCCCCCCCGAGCGACTCTTTTCCCCCCCCCCGAGCGACTCTTTTCCCCCCCCCCGAGCGACTCTTTTCCCCCCCCCCGAGCGACTCTTTTCCCCCCCCCCGAGCGACTCTTTTCCCCCCCCCCGAGCGACTCTTTTCCCCCCCCCCGAGCGACTCTTTTCCCCCCCCCCGAGCGACTCTTTTCCCCCCCCCCGAGCGACTCTTTAATACTCATTTGAACCAGTTGGTGAATGTAATGCGACTCATTGCTCTGAATCGGCTCAGATGAGACTCTGAACAGCAGATTTTGTATGAAAACCATTTCTGGGTTTTGGTTGATTTCTTATTTTAAAAAATTAATTATTTTAGTTTTTCCATGTCTTCTAATAAACACAGCCTGAGCAGATGATACAGTAAAATAGTGTAATATTATATCAGTGTTAAACAGCTGTTTTCTATGTGAATATATAGTAAAGTGTCATTTATTACTGTGATTAAAGCTGAATTTATTAGATGATAAATACAGTAAAATAGTGTAATATTATATCAGTGTAAAACAGCTGTTTTCTATGTGAATATATAGTAAAGTGTCATTTATTCCTGTGATTAAAGCTGAATTTATTAGATGATAAATACAGTAAAATAGTGTAATATTATATCAGTGTTAAACAGCTGTTTTCTATGTGAATATATAGTAAAGTGTCATTTATTACTGTGATTAAAGCTGAATTTATTAGATGATAAATACAGTAAAATAGTGTAATATTATATCAGTGTAAAACAGCTGTTTTCTATGTGAATATATAGTAAAGTGTCATTTATTACTGTGATTAAAGCTGAATTTATTAGATGATAAATACAGTAAAATAGTGTAATATTATATCAGTGTAAAACAGCTGTTTTCTATGTGAATATATAGTAAAGTGTCATTTATTCCTGTGATTAAAGCTGAATTTATTAGATGATAAATACAGTAAAACAGTGTAATATTATATCAGTGTTAAACAGCTGTTTTCTATGTGAATATATAGTAAAGTGTCATTTATTACTGTGATTAAAGCTGAATTTATTAGATGATAAATACAGTAAAATAGTGTAATATTATATCAGTGTAAAACAGCTGTTTTCTATGTGAATATATAGTAAAGTGTCATTTATTACTGTGATTAAAGCTGAATTTATTAGATGATAAATACAGTAAAATAGTGTAATATTATATCAGTGTAAAACAGCTGTTTTCTATGTGAATATATAGTAAAGTGTCATTTATTCCTGTGATTAAAGCTGAATTTATTAGATGATAAATACAGTAAAACAGTGTAATATTATATCAGTGTAAAACAGCTGTTTTCTATGTGAATATATAGTAAAGTGTCATTTATTCCTGTGATTAAAGCTGAATTTATTAGATGATAAATACAGTAAAACAGTGTAATATTATATCAGTGTAAAACAGCTGTTTTCTATGTGAATATATAGTAAAGTGTCATTTATTCCAGTGATTAAAGCTGAATTTATTAGATGATAAATACAGTAAAACAGTGTAATATTATATCAGTGTAAAACAGCTGTTTTCTATGTGAATATATAGTAAAGTGTCATTTATTCCTGTGATTAAAGCTGAATTTATTAGATGATAAATACAGTAAAACAGTGTAATATTATATCAGTGTAAAACAGCTGTTTTCTATGTGAATATATAGTAAAGTGTCATTTATTCCAGTGATTAAAGCTGAATTTATTAGATGATAAATACAGTAAAACAGTGTAATATTATATCAGTGTTAAACAGCTGTTTTCTATGTGAATATATAGTAAAGTGTCATTTATTACTGTGATTAAAGCTGAATTTATTAGATGATAAATACAGTAAAATAGTGTAATATTATATCAGTGTAAAACAGCTGTTTTCTATGTGAATATATAGTAAAGTGTCATTTATTACTGTGATTAAAGCTGAATTTATTAGATGATAAATACAGTAAAATAGTGTAATATTATATCAGTGTAAAACAGCTGTTTTCTATGTGAATATATAGTAAAGTGTCATTTATTACTGTGATTAAAGCTGAATTTATTAGATGATAAATACAGTAAAACAGTGTAATATTATATCAGTGTAAAACAGCTGTTTTCTATGTGAATATATAGTAAAGTGTCATTTATTCCTGTGATTAAAGCTGAATTTATTAGATGATAAATACAGTAAAACAGTGTAATATTATATCAGTGTAAAACAGCTGTTTTCTATGTGAATATATAGTAAAGTGTCATTTATTCCAGTGATTAAAGCTGAATTTATTAGATGATAAATACAGTAAAACAGTGTAATATTATATCAGTGTAAACAGCTGTTTTCTATGTGAATATATAGTAAAGTGTCATTTATTCCTGTGATTAAAGCTGAATTTATTAGATGATAAATACAGTAAAACAGTGTAATATTATATCAGTGTAAAACAGCTGTTTTCTATGTGAATATATAGTAAAGTGTCATTTATTCCTGTGATTAAAGACTGGAGTAATGATCTAATAAGTTCAGCTTCAGTGTCACAGGATCAGATCACTGGTATGATTAATGTTTGCGCTCCCAGACGGTAGTTTTGTCCCTGAATCCCGGTTTCTGTGCTTCTCCAGACTCTTCAGAGCGGCTCTGGAGTTCTGAAGATTCTTGGTTTAGTTTTGGCTTTTGGTAATTTCATGAATGGAGGGAATCGAACCAGAGGTCAAGCAGACGGCTTCACGCTGGACATTCTGCCCAAACTCAAGGACGTCAAGAGCAGCGTAAGACACACACTCACACACACTCTCTTCTTAACTGGTGTAATTGATTCGATCAGCTTCTCTCTTCTGGTTTCAGGACAACAGTAAGAGTTTGCTGTCATACATCGTGTCGTATTACCTGCGACACTTTGATGAGGTGAGGTTCAGTGATGATGCGCTCGCAGAACAGCGTGGTGCACACATCTTTAACCGTGTGTGTGTTTCAGGACGCGGGCAGGGAGACGTGTGTGTATCCGCTCCCAGAACCTCAAGACCTCTTTCAGGCCTCGCAGATGAAGTTCGAGGAACTGACTAAAGATCTGACGAGACTCAGGAAAGATCTGCGAGGTAAAATGAGTGTTTAGTGTTTGTGTTCATCGCTGATGAGGATCTTCCTGAATCCGCTCTGTTCCGGAGCTTAAACTGATTCTCTTCTCGTTGATTGACGAGCTTTGGCTGAAAGTTGGGGAAAGTGTTTAACTCTGAAGCTTATTGATGCTGCCTGATGTAAGATCAATGTGGCTGTTGCAGGCTTTTACTACACCTTATTTTGCTCTTCATGCGTTTTATTGTATCATTAACGCACTTCCTCAATTTTTTAAAATAAAAAATGGTCTTTAATTTGTCTCTGGCAGCATCGATCGGTCACACGAGCTCCAGGAAACAGACGCCGTGATCGTGATTCGCTCTGTAACTTAAAGAAAACAGCCAATCAGCTGTAACGATGCCGTATCGCGTCAAACGCCAGCGAACACGGGCAGATAACGGTGTAAAACCCTGGAAAGTGGCTGTTGTGCACTTTTTTTATCCATTTCTCTTCGTTCAGATCAGTCACGAGACTCACAAGCTGCTCTCTGACCTTTCCGGAGGTCAAAGGTCAGGCGAATCCTTCCATGTGCTTTTGAGATGGAACTACATTAGTGCGCGTGACCCCGAAAATGAGTGTGCGTTATTTACAGAGTTATTTTAGCTTATTTCAGGCTTTTAGTTTAGGTTTTTGGTAAGTGCAGAAATGAACTGAGATTTGATAAATGCTTTATAGTTCATAATGTAGTCGACAAATGAAGCGTTTCCGGTTCGTTCTGTGTGTTTCTCATGACGTTACCGGCTCTTAACGCCTGAACCGTGTTTCCCAGCATGCACTGCACAGGTGGAGAAGGTTTGCTCGCTCTCCACAGAAGAGCATCTGCAGCCCTTTAAAGACGTGATGGAGGCGTTCGTCAGTGACGGTGAGTGAACGAGTCTGCGATGTGATTGGAGTGTGACTGTCCATTAAACTCCGGGATTCCTGGGATGCTTCCCGTCCGTCTCTCCTGAATCCGCTTCATTCAGCGCTGCGTTTCTGCCGTTAGAGGCTCTGTTTGCTGATGCGTCGTGACCTTCAGAGCGCCGCGTGTGTGTTCAGCTAACGTTAACCTGCATCTCTAACCCTGCGTGCACACACTCATACACACATACACACTCTGTCTCACACTCACACACATACACGCTCTGTCTCTCACACGCACACATACACACTCTGTCTCTCACACACACACACATACACACACACACACACACACAGTGATTTATATTGTCGAACATCCCAACACTTTCCACATTGAGATGAATATGTAAATGTGCTGCAGATCTGATCATAGATGTGGAAATGTTCCAGATTCAGACTCGGTCTCATTTGTTTATACAGTAGATGGAGGAAGATCGCATGAGATTTTACTCCGGTGGGAGTTCAGAGGGGTTCAGCTTTCCCGGGAAGAGCTTTTCCAACTCCAGAAGCAAACTTTGTTTTGGCCTGATTTCATCCGGAACGATGTCATGTTCTTCCACTTCGTCTGTCAGGGATTCATATTCATATATCAGATTCATAGACATATATGGGCCATTCTACAGAATTGGTGACAAAACAGAGTTGGAACCATCTTGAGAGAAAAAAAAGTTTCCCCCACAAATTTTCTACGTATGCAAATTGTACAATATCCAAGGTATACTTTTCTAGTAATTGTGCGGTTAGTTCTCAAATTGTATTTTCAGAAAATGCTGGAATATTTTCATACACCCAAAATTTGTCACTAGCAAAACACAACAATATATCATAAATTAAGCAGGCTTATAATGACCTATTAATATTTTGTTTAAATCAACCTTGTAAATTTTTTCTCCATTTAAAAAAAAGTTTACAGGTTAAATCAATAGACAAATTTAATAATATTTTAAGTGTCATTTTTGAGATTTGCTGTATTTTGAACCCAATCTTTCTTTGTAGAAGGCATAAAGTTTATCATACTGATTTCAAAGTTAAGGATTCATTAGGTTGAATATGCATTAAACTAAACACTATCATAACGTCTTAGTTGATAATTCAATATACTTTATTTTTGACACAACTTTCCATGTTTTGGTAGTGACAGCACATTTTCGGTAGTGACAGTAATGTTTTGGTAGTGACCCCAATACTTAGTTTGCCATAGTTCAATCAGACATTCAACATTTTATGTTAATACAAATAACTAATTATATTGCACATATGCAGTCAGTACATACTCACCTAAAGGATTATTAGGAACACACACTAATACTGTGTTTGACCCCCTTTCACCTTCAGAACTGCTTAATTCTACGTGGCATTGATTCAACAAGCTGCTGAAAGCATTCTTTTGAAATTTTGGCCCATACTGATAGTTATCAATGCATCTTGCAGTTGATGGAGATTTGTGGGATGCACATCCAGGACACGAAGCTCCCGTTCCTCCACATCCCAAAGATGCTCTATTGGGTTGAGATCTGGTGACTGTGGGGCATTTTAGTGCCGTGAACTCAGTCATGTTCAAGAAACCAATTTGAAATGATTCCAGCTTTGTGACGGTGCATTATCCTGCTGGAAGCATCAGAGGATGGCACATGGTGGTCATGAAGGGATGGACATGGTCAAAAACAATGCTCAGGCAGGCCGTGGCATTTAAACGATGCCCAATTGGCACTAAAGGGCCTAAAGTGTGCCAAGAAAACATCCCTCACACCATTACACCACCACCACCAGCCTGCACAGTGGTAACAAGGCATGATGGAGCCACGTTCTCATTCGGTTTACGCCAAATTCTGACTCTACCATCTGAATGTCTCAACAGAAATCCAGACTCATCAGACCAGCAACATTTTTCCAGTCTTCAACTGTTCAATTTTGATGAGCTCGTGCAAATTGTGCCTCTTTTTCCTATTTGTAGTGGAGATGAGTGGCACCGGTGGGTCTTCTGCTGTTGTAGCCCATCCACCTCAAGGTTGTGCGTGTTGTGGCTTCACAAATGCTTTGCTGCAAACCTCGGTTGTATCGAGTGGTTATTTCAGTCAAAGTTGCTCTTCTATCAGCTTGAATCAGTCGCCCATGACCTCTGACCTCTAGCATCATCAAGGCATTTTCTCCCACAGGACTGCCGCATACTGGATGCTTTTCCTTTTCACAGCATTCTTTGTAAACCCTAGAAATGGTTGTGCGTGAAAATCCCAGTAAGTGAGCAGATTGTGAAACACTCAGACCGGCCCGTCTGGCAGCAACAACCATGCCACGCTCAAAACTGCTGAAATCACCTTTCTTTCCCATTCTGACATTCAGTTTGGAGTTCAGGAGATTGTCTTGACCTCTAAATGCATTGAAGCAACTGCCATGTTGATTAGATTGATTAGAAAATTGCATTAATGAGAAATTGAACAGGTGTTTCTAATAATCCTTTAGGTGAGTGTATAACATTAAGTCAGATAATTATCCAGAACCACATAGAGACACTCTGTCTCTCTCTTGTAGTCTTTCTAGGCATTAATATCATAGAAATTAACATTATTGACAACAACCTAACAATCCAACGCTATCATCCTATCTATAACCCCTCCTGTTCGAATCGCCTGCTCCAAGCTCCAGGTCCGGGTCCTGCTCCAAGCTCCAAGGTCCTGCTCCAAGCTCCTGCTCCAGGTCCGCTGGTATGAGAGTCGGACTGTTGCATATCATTGACTGCAGACTTAATTGTAACCTTATCACATTACATAATTTTAACTTGCATGCTAAAAACATACTACAGTAGTAATGATTTGCATAACTGTAAAAAAAAAAAAAACTTGAAGTTAAAGGCAACCAGCTGCAGAACATTTGAGTTTTCTCAACTTAAGGCCAATAGTTGTACAAACTTTGAGTTATCTCAACTTTTTTTCCTCTTAAATAGTTTATTAAACTTTAAAAGCTGAATTTGTCATACAAAACATAAGTTGGATTTTTTTACAGTGTACAAAATTTGTTTATTACGGATTAATAAAGCGTTATGTGTTCCCTTTTGTCACTACCAAAACAATGATGTCACAACCGAAACTTCAAGACATGTTTTGGTCATGACCAATTTGGTAGTGACAATTTTAGATAATTTTGAGCCTAGCTCGAAGATGCAAATCAGCACATGGTTAGCAATCACTGATCATTTTATGGAATAACATCCAAAAAAGTTTTCTTAATAGTAGAAAAAATGGGTTTGGTAGTGACATTCCTTAAAGTTACACACAGATTTTCAGACTTTAGAACACATTTACCTCAAAATGATGGGATCAATCTACTCACCATATAGCATATGAGAGAGAGGGACATAGGAATATTTCCTGATCAAATATTTAGGGCTGTGGTTCAAATCAGTCTCACCCAATGGACTAAAACATTCAGTGTTTTGGTAGTGACATGAAAATACGGGACATGTTTTTTTACATAAAGATTCATGATTTAAAAATAAAATAAAAAATCGATAAAAAAATTTTTTACTTCATTTTTTAAAACAAAACAAAAAGATGCGTTTAAAAACAAGAATGGAAAAAATTGCAAAAAATATTTAAATATATTTTTCACAAGTTGAAATGTACATGTAAGGGTTTGGGACAGCCACCTCCTAATTGAAAGTACCCAATACATGATGATATTATAAATATAAAGCTTTTAAATATTGTGCGTTTCAATAAATAATTTAAGGATCTTAGTAAACATTTGAATATTTAAATGCTTGTCAAATGTGTTTTTTGGATGGGGGACACCAAGTGTCACCAATTCTGTAGAATGGCCCATATAACACACACTCTTTTTCACACACACACTCTCACACGGTTCTCTTCACACACAGTCGGGTGATTCGTGGTCTTTCATGGCGTTGAACCCTTTAACTACTACCGGCCTCAATTTGTCAGAGCACCTTGAGTGCTGACCCCAGTTGACCCCTGCGCTCTGTCTCTCTGTAAGAAGCCAAGAGACCACATTTATATATTATTATTATTATTATTTGGTGTGTGTTCTGTTTGCTTCTCCATAAAGCATCAGCTCGTCGTCCAATCAGCAACGAGACACCTCTCACCTTCACGCTCTTAACGATCTGATCTTACGCTTTAATTACACATGATCCCACGTTCCCCGCCTGACTTCCGGGGGAAACTAGGAAAGCGTCAGTTTCAGTGATCACTCGCTTTTGTCTTCTCTAGATTTCAGTTCAAAGTTGTTTTATAACTTATACTGTCGTTGTTGTTTATTTTATTTAGCAATTAACACTATTTTCCACTTATTTCTGTTTTCAAATGTCCTGCTCTTTATAAAGCGCTGTATAAATCATTTTAAAACCAAACATCCTGAAAACGCTTTATGTAACTTAAAAATTGACATAAAGTTACTCATGTAAATAAAAACAATGTTGTTTTTCTTTTACAGCAAAAACTGAACTGGAAAGTCAAGAGAAGCAACTTGGCGAAACTCACAAAATGCAAGTAATTTTTTTAATTAATTCTGTCCTTAAAACTTTTAACTTCTAACTAAAACTTATATATATTTTACAATAGAATTTATCATCTAATATTGCCATAAGTTTAACCAAGTTGCAAATTTTAAGGATTTAAAGTAGTGTTTCCATGGTAACTGAATGGATTTTGAATGTTTAAACGTGTGTGTGTGTGTGTTAGGAAGGCCTGCCGTCCGTGTGTGATTTAACGCGTCCCCTGCTGCATACGTGTTTGTGTATTTGAATGCGTATGTATGCTTATTTGCGCGTGCATGTGTTTGTATGTGTGAGGGTTTGTGTGTATGTATGCGTGTGTTTGTGTGCATGTATGCGTGTTTGTGCATATCTTTGTGTGTATGTATGCATGCATTTTTTCCATGAGTGTGTGTGTGTGTGTGTGTACAAAAGTTTAAACATTCAAAATCCATATATATGTGCAGGAGTGTTTGTGAATGGCTGCGTTTGATCTGCTCTGTCTTGAGTTGCGCCGGCGTGTGTGTGTGTGTGTGTGCCGCAGGTTCCTGGAGCTCTGCGTGTTCTTCTCGGTCAAGGCCCGCAGCGGAGAGAAGGAGGTCTCGCCCAACACCTTCTTCTCCATCTGGCACGAGTTCTCCTCCGATTTTAAAGACACCTGGAAGAAGGAGAACAAGGTCATTCTGCAGGAGAGGTATGCAGCTTTCCCTCGTAACGTCAGTGTTTAGTCCCGGATCAGTGTGGCGTAAGCACTGCTGTCGCTGGAGTGTTTTAGCCAGGCCTGCCGTCCATGTGCGTGATCTGAAGCGGTGCATCATGGGACGGGTGAAGCGCGTCTGTCAGAGGGAATATACGGCGCTGGGATCTGTTACAGCTCTCGTCTGATGGAGGAAGGCTTTGTTCTGACACGGAGAAGTGGACGGAGCAGCATTCCTGGAATTAGACGCGAATGAATCTTGCGCTCCGGCCTGAACGCGTGCAGATCAAAGCCGAACCGCCTCAGAGACTCGAGCAATGATCAGAATAAAGCTTGTGCTGCTCCACTCTCCCGTAACCTGTGCATGTGTTTGATATTAGATGATATCTGTGTGTCTGAGAGCGTCTCCTGATCCCGGTGTTTGTGTAACCCCCCCCCGGAGCGACGCATTATTCATGAGGAATCAGGAGTATCGGAGCATCTGTCTCACGCTTGCATCCCCTGCTTTTCTTCTTTACTTGCTCTTGTCATTTCTTTTTTTATTCGTTTTTGTTCATTTGTCTTTTTTTCTTTTTTTTATTAGTTTTTTGTTCTTTTTTATTAGTTTTTTGTTCTTTACTTGTTTTTCTATTTTTTTATTTTGGTTGCTTTTTTCTTTCATTTATAAATTCCAATTATTTTATTTATTTTTCTTTGATTCATTTACATTTTTCTGCTTTTTATATTTTATTTGTTTTAATTCATTCCATTTTGTTTTATTTATTGTTACAAGTAATTAATGCAAGTAATTTTTTTCTTTTTTTTCCCCAGTAATTATTTATAATCTTTTCTGTTTTTATTGCTTGTTTTTATTGCTTTAACGGTGTTTTA